>CM076141.1:20387500-20427500 GCA_038025085.1 Tetragonia tetragonoides
TATCGGCGTTTTATCGAAAGGACAAACCGAAGGGACAATCCGATGGGACAACCCAATAGCACGATAAGTGAACTGATCATGTTTTTAGAAAGACTCTCGCTCATATAGAACATATGAGTACCCAAGAATAAAAAGGTTCGGGGGCGAAGGTACGAGGTGGGAAAGTGTTAGGCACCCAACTCGCCCGTTTATGACAGCCTCTACTAACTCAAGTTTGCTTAATAATTTAAAGACATGATTCCCACACAAACCGGATTAACAACCTAGAGTTAGACTATTAATTGGTTCATCACAAGCATCACAACATTTATTTTTAACCCTTGTTTAGACGTGCATTCGATTTGAAAAATTCGGCAGCACAACGACTAGACAGACAATATTTAGGAAGCGATAAAAACGTGTACTAGCATGATATCTACATTATGACTACTAGAAAATAAACAATTAAGTAATTAATTTTATTTGAGCCCTCATGAGTTAGTACCTGAACTGTAGGATATATTTGACAAGAATAGTAAAAGACAAGATCTCAAATTTGGAAGAAAGAGAGAGAAGCTCGGGAGTACTCAACCGAGAATAGAGGTTGTCAACTGTAGAGTGTGTGTGTTGAAGTGAGGGAGGAGGGTCGTATTTATCGGCGTGGGAAGTAGGGCTGGACGGCTGAAAAAGAGCCGAAAATCGGATTTGGGCTGAAAAATAACTGGGCCTGGAAGTTGATTCAGGGCCGCTAGCAGCTCAGGTCAGGGCTGCTAGCGGCTATGGTGAGCGCCACCAGCCGCTCAACTCACAGTCGCTAGCAGCTCTGGATTTTAATCTAGGGCTGATGACGGCTGTGATGAGCCAGCTAGATGTCGTCATAATGACGACATCCAGTCTATTTTAATTTTCCGGATGAATTTTGTATTCCGAAAAATATGAAAAGACCATTTCACCCTTGGGCGGTAAAAGACGGTTCTACCCCCGGTTCGCAACTTGGCGACCGGGAGTCGGAAGAGGTCATGCGAGGTGTAGCTGGAAAGCTTTTGAACGGGGCTTTTGAATGGGACTGTAATAAAGGAGTGATTGAGGAAAAACCTGAGACCTTATCTTACCTATTAAAGCAAAAATAACGTTTAAGTTTATAAATTACTCCTTTCATGATCCGGCTTTTGTGGAGAAATCTGAAGACACTTTTTTGGCGTCTACACTAGGGGATCCCACCAATTAGCTTCCTTGCGCCTTACGGGTTTACTCGCCCATTGACTCGCACACATGTCAGACTCCTTGGTCCGTGTTTCAAGACGAGCCGAATGGGGCCCCCGCAGGCAGACGTCTGGAGTGCACAGATACTGAAGGATGAAGCTCGCGGAAACCAGGGTATAGCGTCGGTCCGCGCCCCGAGCCGATCGAACATCGCCGGCCCCTATCCGCTTCCCTCCCGACAATTTCAAGCACTCTTTGACTCTCTTTTCAAAGTCTTTTCATCTTTCCCTCGCGGTAGTTGTTTGATATCGGTCTCTCGCCAGTATTTAGCTTTGGATGGAATTTACCGCCCGTTTTGGGCTGCATTCCCAAACAACCCGACTCGGCGACAGTACCTCGTGGTGCGATAGGGTTCGGGCACGACGGGGCTCTCACCCTCCCTGGCGCCCCTTTCCATGGGACATGGGCCCGGTCCGCCGCAGAGGATGCTTCTCCAGACTACAATTCGAACGGCGAGGGTGCCCGATTTTAAAGGTGGGCTCTTCCCGGTTCGCTCGCCGCTATTAGGGGAATCCTTGTAAGTTTCTCTTTCTCCGCTTATTGATATGCTTAAACTCAGAGGGTAGCCCCGCCTGACATAGGGTCTCAACGGTTGTGAGCGTTTGATCGGGGTCCTTCGAGCTTCCCTGGCAGCGTGCGTGCGCAGCGCGATCCGTGAGTTTTAATCCACCACTCGCTGCGGCTGCTCGTCGCCGTGGGCTCCCTATTTAGGCCAGCTGCAAAACCTATGGCGCGAGCCAGGGCAAAGCGACCGTCCTCCTTCCCCTCCCACGCGAGGTGGGTGGGGGAGACGCGATGGATGACGCCCATGCAGACGTGCCCTCGACCTGACGGCTTCGGGTGCAACTTGCGTTCAACGTCTCGATGGTTCACGGTATTCTGCAATTCACACAAAGTATCGCATTTCGCTACATTCTTCATCGATGCGAGAGCCGAGATATCCGTTGTCGAGAGTCATTTTGTAAGTAAGTACAGGTGCCACGCCCAACGCCGGCGAACCGGACGCGGGAGGGCATTCTATGTGTTCATGTTCCTTGGTGCTTTCCGCGCTGGGGTTCGTGATTGCGCCAGGCGGCACCCACGAGGAGCGCCCCCTGACTAGGGAAGGGGCTGTTAGCCCATGGGCCTTTGGCGCCCCTTCCCGGAGTGATAAACGTGTTCACGGGCCGTTCTGCTAGGCAAGTTTCGACAATGATCATTCCACATTCACCTACGAAAACCTTGTTACGACTTCTCCTTCCTCTAAATGATAAGGTTCAATGGTCTTCTCGCGACTTCGCCGGCGGCGAACCGCCACATCGCCGCGATTCGAACATTTCACCGCACCATTCAATCGGTAGGAGCGATGGGCGGGGTTGTACAACGGACAGGGACATAGTCAACGCGAGCTGATGACTCGCGCTTGCTAGGAATTCCTCGATGAAGACCAACAATTTCAATGATCTATCCCCATCACGATGAAATTTCAAAGGTTACCCGGGCCTATCGGTCAAGGCTATAGACTCGTTGAATACATCAGTGTAGCGTGCGTGTGGCCCAGAACATCTAAGGGCATCACAGACCTCTTATTGCCTCAAACTTCTGTGGCCTTGAAGGCCATAGTCCCTCTCTGAAGCTAGCTACAAAGGTATGACTCTGCATAGCTAATTAGCAGGTTGAGGTCTCCATCGTTAACGGAATTAACCAGACATATCGCTCCACCAACTAAGAACGGCCATGCACCACCACCCATAGAATCAAGAAAGAGCTCTCAGTCTGTCAATCCTTACTATGTATGGACCTGGTAAGTTTCCCTGTGTCGAGTCAAATTAAGCCGCAGGGTCCACTCCTGGTGGTGCCCTTCCGTCAATTCCTTTAAGTTTCAGCCTTGTGACCATACTCCCCCGGAACCCAAAAACATTGATTTCTCATAAGGTGCCGGCGGCGTCCTAAAAGTAACATCCGCTGATCCCTGGTCGGCATCGTTTATGGTTGAGATAGGACGGTATCTGATCGTCTTCGAGCCCCCAACTTTTGTTCTTAATTAATGAAAACATCCTTGGCAAATGCTTTCGCAGTTGTTCGTCTTTCATAAATCTGAGAATTTCACCTCTGACTATGAAATACGAATGCCCCCGACTGTCCCTGTTAATCATTACTCCGTTCCCGAAGGCCAACACAATAGGACCGGAATCCTATGATGTTATCCCATGCTAATGTATCCAGAGCGTAGGCCTGCTTTGAGCACTCTAATTTCTTCAAAGTAAGAGCGCCAGTGGCACGACCCGGCCAGTTAAGGCCAGGAGCGTATCGCTGGCAAAAGGAGCAGGATGACCGGTGCACACCGCTAGACGGACCGATCGGCCCACCTAAAGGTCCAACTACGAGCTTTTTAACTGCAACAACTTAAATATACGCTATTGGAGCTGGAATTACTACGACTGCTGGCACCAGACTTACCCTCCAATGGATCCTCGTTAAGGGATTGTACTCATTCCAATTACTAGACTCAAAGAGCCCGGTATTGTTATTTATTATCACTACCTCCCCGTGTCAGGATTGGGTAATTTGCGCGCCTGTTGCCTTGGATGTTGTAGCCGTTTCTCAGGCTCCCTCACCGGAATTGAACCCTAACTCTCTGTCACCCGTCACCACCATGGTAGTGGTCACAGGGGAAAATTTTGCGCCTAGGATCAAGACGTGTATTTCCCTTGTGATGGCGTCTAGCTAAACTAGACCAGCCATTCAGTAACACTTTGGAAGGTGGTGGAGAGAGATAGGACGAGGGACGTGTGCTCACACGGGCTGATGGAGGTCGGGCTATGGCTTTCTTTCGGACGTAGGGACTTTATTGTGATTCCTTTTCACAAGTGTTCTTTGATGTGATTCCTGTTCACAAGTGTTCTCTGATGTGATTCCTGTTCACAGCCAAGCATTCCCTCTATTTATAGAGGCTCCATCTAAGCCAAAGGATCATGGCACAATTTTCGGAGGTGAGGGTCAACGTGGGTAATTGCCAAGGCGTGGCCAAGGGGGTAGTTGTCGACGTACTGCAACCGTCGGGTCATTCCTGGTCATGTGCCTAATAGGCGCTGACTGAGCGCCACTAGTCGCTGGCGTGGGAGAGTCAGCTAACTGCCTGTGGACGTGTCCCTATATTTAAGGGAGCACTACATCCACTATTTTACCATTGGTAACTGCTCGGTCATGGGACATGTCAATGCCCATGATCGTGTCAACCGCTCTCAACCGCCATATCAGTTGAGGACATAGTCAAGCCACTCCTCCTGACTCCATGCCATGTCGTGGGTAACCTCCCAGTACGAGTCATGTCTTGACTTCAGTCGACCCATGATCTCTTTCCATAATCGTCAAGGGACATGTGGCATCACACACGTTTGAGGACATGGGTAACCGCCACTAGTGCAAGGTGAGTGCCCCAAGTCGTGACTCACTCCATTCTTAACCGTCAAGGTCATGGGTCAACTTGAGTCAACTCCACTTCCTATATTTTAGTGACGTGGGTAACTGCCATGGTAGTGTCTTCCACCCACTAGCCATGTCACGTCTTAGCCCACTTAGCCGTAGGATAACCACTCGGTCAGGCGACTCCTAGGCGCAACTGCCTATCCACGTAACCGCCCACTAGTTCCGCCTTTCTAGGGACGTAGGGATCATGGGACACTCATGATCACCCTGTTACTCCAGCAACCTACACAGCATAACTCGCTTAGCTCATGGAGCCTAAGCTTCCTAGGACGTTCCCGTCGTCCATCCGTTAAGCTTAGTCGTAGCCCTGCCACTACCGGGAGCGCGACTAACGCAGCGCCTATAAGGCTCCCTAGGGGATGTCCTCACTTGTCTCCTTCACAGAGCAAGTACCCCCTAAAGAGGCTTATAAGGGTTACTGGAACTGACAGGAGGGAACATGCCAAGTGTTTAACTTTCATACTGGGGGTTCTGGACCACAAGTATGCGTTAATGGACCAACCAAGGCCACCGTTGGATTCCTAATACCTTTAAGTACTTAGGGACTTCGTGTTTGTCCGGGCAAAGTTATACTTTGTCCCATCATAATTTCACAAGACATGGTTACCCAATCGCTGACGTGTCAGCGCCTGTCAGGCGCCTAAGTAGCGCCCGTCCAGCGCCTTTGTCGCTGGGCACTGTGCCAAGGCACAACGCTTATTGTCTCGGTCATGACCTTGTCAAGGCCTGACCATGTCAAGGTTCCTGTCCTTGACATTGTCATCGGTCATCATCAGTAACCTACGTGCAATCGCTTACGCTCGTGCTTGTCCGGTCACGGTGTTCACTGTTTGCTCGGTCATGACGCGTATGCGCCTAAGTTTGTCCGGTGTTACGGGTCAAGGGGTCTAACAAACCACCCCCACCTAAAGATTCTTACGTCCTCATAAGAGATTCCTCTTGGTAGGTGCTCGTGAACTTCCGTCGGACCAACTTTACCGAAAGACAATCATTTCCGATAAGGGACATAATTTAACCAAAAAGCATCTTAAGATCTTTGTAATTTTACAAAGAAACTTAAACTACATATAATCCATTCAATGCCTCATGCCTCATGTATGGATACGGATTTGCCATATATATGATCGATGTACGATCTTTCCGTTCCAAGCTTTTCCGTTGAATCCCACAAGATCTCCAATTGCTATTTTGGATACTTAGTCTTAGATCACCATCTAAAACTTTGGAAAATTTATCAAAGGATTTAATCTCTTTGGAATAAATTTCCGTTAATCGATTCGGGACAAAGTAGAAGGATTCCGGTTCCTTACTACTTAAATTAGCGTCACATGAGTAAACATCACCACTTTACTCAATAAAATCGATTCAACCAACATAATATGAATAAGGGACTCATGCCTTATTATTTTTTCGCCATTGGTTAACTTCATGAATTCACTGAATTCTTTCTGCAAAAATAGTGATCCTTAACGCAATGGTTCACAATTTGTAGAGTCATTTTATTAAACCTCTCACATTTTGCCTCTTGTTTCTCAAACAAAATTTCTTGCAATGATGCTTCCTTAGCATCCTTCTCTATTGAGAATATAGTTTAAGTTGGCGTCTCAACCAAACTGATCAACGTTCTCATTTTCTTTCGCAAAGATAACCTTCCCGTAAGGTTCTTTCCCTTTTATAACAATCTCGGGAGTAGTGTAGTATACTTACACCTTTGAACATAACAAGTTCAGAATCTCGTCTAAAACATAACAAAGTTTAGACTTCTGATTTCACCAAGAAATCCATCACCTTTGGGAGAAGACGCAGATATCTCACATATTCCGACTTCGGTTCAGTGTCACGGACAACCTGAATATTCCCAAATTTTTGACTTTTTCCAAGGAACACTGGACAGGTCAGGAGAAGATAGACAATGGACTCTTCCTAGTCTTCTAAGGGAGCACGTAGCGACTTTCTCGAGTCATAGGTCACCACCTCTATCCTTTCTCCTTAAGGCTTCGTAGGCTTTCTACACGAATGTGAATGTTAAGCAACTTACGTCGGACCAACTTACGTCGGGCCAACTACCACTGTTGCTGCCTCCGCGGGCTCACGTGCGCCTATGCCTTTGCGTTTTTCCCGTGTTACTTTCCTTTTTAAGTGTCTTTCAACTTAGTTTCCATTAACCAATTCCGTTAGGCTACCCGTGACATTGTGTTCAGCTTGTCTCGCCCACTCGTGGGTTGCGTTCTCGTGAAACAATATCCTTTTGGCCCCATAGGCGAGGTCTAGTGACTCACAACTTGTCGCTCAAGCGTCACTTTGTCCTCTCCATCCTTTAGGCAACGTTCCTGCCTGCCTCAACCCGAGGTGCTTGGCAACATTAACGTTATCATCCACTGCCTGCCTCAACCCGAGTAACTTTTTTGTTAACTGTTTCGAGCATACAATCATCACAATTTCTTTTGCCAATGGAAACAGAAAATAACTTCTCATTAATGTAAACATTGCGTAATTAAAGGAATGAAAGGGAAAGACAATGCTGAATTAGAAAATAACAATTTCTAAAAATTCAAATACGAAACTTAAATAAGGCAACGTAAATCACGAATAGCAAACCATCATCATTATTGCGTCGTGTTTTGCTTGCTGTCCACCTATGCATCCAGGCTGAACGGACCGAACCAGTAGGGACCTTGCTCGGCTGCTGGGGTATACTGGGGCGACCCTGGAGAAGACAACGTTTAGTCGAGTTCACCTTCGGAGTCATCCTCGTCAGGTTCGCTCATATAACCGTCCTCATCAGGCTCGTCTTCTTCAGTTTCTGAGGGGATCACGATCACCTCGCGTTCAACTGGTGCACTTACCTGGACAGGGGTGGCCTGCTCCGCTCCTTCGCGTTCCACCATTTTCTGGGACGCTTCCTCAACCGACATCATTCCGTTTGGCCACCCAGCGCCATCATACATCGTGTCACCGTTGATGTAAAATGACAGGTAGGGGGAGCGCGTTGATTTCAACGCCTGGAACATTGGTGGCAAGGCGTTAGTCGTGGCCTGCCTTAGTGGCGTCTCCTCGAGGCTAGCAATCGCTGCATCAAGCTTTGCATCCGCCTTTGTGTCCATGGCTGGGTTGAGGTTCCCGTCATCGTTTCCACCGTCAACATTATCATTGGGACCAGTTCCTCCCAATCCAAGGTGTCCATAGGTTGTCTCCACTAAGTGATCAAGCCGTAACACGGCCTGCGTTGGATCCTTGGCACTAAGGATCTCCTCGCCTAAAGCACGGGCGTACTCCATCACTAGAGTCTCCACGCTGTCATGCTTCTTAGGTGGTGCCTCCTTTTCCAGTGTTGCCTTGGTTTGGGCTTCCAAAGCCAACACAACCGGACATGGGATCTTCTGTCTTGATGAAGAAGGTGGAGTCGAGATTTTGAGGCGTAGTTCCTCAATTTCCCGAGTCCACTGTTCCGTCTTGAGACGCATTGCCTCAATCTCGTCATTTCTGATGGGGGTTAGAAATTGTGCCACATATTCCAATCTAGTCATTCGCCTCGGCTTGGGTGCTTTTGGGGAAGCAACACCCTTGTCGTTCCTCCTCGGTGATATAGTCATTCTCTCCTGAATCCTTTAGCGAGGTCGGACCAACTGCCTCTCACTAACACTCAACACCACGCGTCACTCTTGCTGGTAAAACACCAACCAAATCACGCCAATGTCAAGCTCCCGCTCAACACCGCTTGACTATCCCGTAGCAAATGATGAACTCCCGTTTGTTATCACTAGCACTTCCGGAGGCAAACGTCAACCCCAAGAGACGCCCACTGATCTATCCGGCAGGTAAGACAAACCGTCACAGGGGCAAATTTTGCGCCTAGGATCAAGACGTGTATTTCCCTTGTGATGGCGTCTAGCTAAACTAGACCAGCCACTCAGTAACACTTTGGAAGGTGGGGGAGAGAGATAAGATGAGGGACGTCTGCTCACACGGGTTGATGGAGGTCTGGCTATGGGTTTCTTTCGGACGTAGGGACTTTACTGTGATTCCTGTTCACAAGTGTTCTCTGATGTGAAACCTGTTCACAAATGTTCTCTAATGTGATTCCTGTTCACAAGTGTTCTCTGATGTGATTCCTGTTCACAGCCAAGTATGCCCTCTATTTATAGAGGCTCCATCTAAGCCAAAGGATCATAGCAAAATTTTTCGGACGTGAGGGTCAAGGTGGGTAACTGCCAAGGCGTGGCCAAGGGGGTAGTTGTCCACGTACTGCAACCGTCAGGTCGTTCCTGGTCATGCGTCTAATAGGCGTTGACTGCTCGGTCGTGGTTGACTGAGCGCCACTAGCCTTTGGCATGGGCTAGTCAGCTAACTGCCTGTGGACGTATCCCTATATTTCAGTCATAAGACATGTCACTAGCCACTATGTTACTGTTGGTAACTGCTCGGTCATGGGACATGTCAATGCCCATGATCGTGGCAACCGCTCTCAACCGCCATGTCAGTTGAGGACGTGGTCAAGCCACTCCTCCTAACTCCATGCCATGTCGTGGGTAACCGCCCACTATGAGTCATGGCTTGACTTTAGTCAACCCATGATCTCTTTCCATAACCATCAAGGGACATATGGCATCACTCACGTCTGAGGACATGGGTAACAGCCACTAGTGCAAGGTGAGTGCCCTAAGTCGTGGGTCACTCCATTCTTAACCATCAAAGCCGTTGGTCAACTTGAGTCAACTCCACTTCCTATATTTTAGTGACGTGGGTAACTGCCATGGTAGTGTCTTCCACCCACTAGCCATGTCACGTCTTAGCCCACTTAGCCATAGGATAACCGCTCGGTCAGGCGCCTCCTAGGCGCAACTGCCTATCCACGTAACCGCCCACTAGTTCCGCCTTTCTAGGGACGTGGGGATCATGGGACACTCATGATCACCCGGTTACTCGAGCAACCTACACAGCATCATTAGCTTAGCTCACGGAGCCTAAGCTTCCTAGGACGTTGCCGTCGTCCATCCCTCAAGCTTAGTCGTAGCCCTGGCACGACTGGGAGCGCGCCTAACGCTGCGCCTATAAGGATACCTAAGGGATGTCCTCACTTGTCTCCTTCACAGAGCAAGTACCCCCTAAAGAGGCTTATAAGGTTTACTGGAACTGACAGGAGGGAACATGCCAAGTGTTTAACTTTCATACTGGGGGTTCTGGACCGCAAGTATGCGTTAATGGACCAACCAAGACCACCATTGGATTTCTAATACCTTTAAGTACTTAGGGACTTCTTGGTGTCCGAGCAAAGTTATAATTTGTCCCATCATAATTTCACAAGACATGCTCACCCAGTCGCTGACGCGTCAGCGCCTGTCAGGCGCCTAAGTAGCGCCCGTCCAGCGCCTATGTCGCTGGGCGCTATGCCAAAGCTTAGCGCCTATTGCCTCGGTCATGACCTTGTCAAGGCCTGACCATGTCAAGGTTCCTGTCCTTGACATTGTCATCGGTCATCATCGGTGACCCTCGTGCAATCGCTTACGCTCGTGCTTGTCCGGTCACGGTGTTCACCGTTTGCTCGGTCATGACGCGTATGCGCCTAAGTCTGTCCGGTGTTTCGCGTCAAGGGGTCTAACCGTAGGCCACTATCCTACCATCGAAACTTGATTGGGCAAAAATTTGAATGATACATCACCGACGCAAAGGTCGTGCGATCCGTCGAGTTATCATGAATCATCAGAGCAACAGGCAATGCCCGCGTCGACCTTTTATCTAATAAATGCATCCCTTCCAGAAGTCGGGGTTTTTTGCACGTATTAGCTCTAGAATTACTACGGTTATCCGAGTAGCATGTACCATCAAACAAAATATAACTTATTTAATGAGCCATTCACAGTTTCATAGTCTGAATTAGTTCATACTTACACATGCATAGCTTAATCTTTGAGACAAGCATATGACTACTAGTAGGATCAACCAGGTAGCACCATCAATCGACACCGGACGCGTATGAGCCTTTCCGAGTGATCAGGAGGTCAACTGGCGCTCGACCGTCGTTCGTGCTGAGCGAAGAACGCTATATTGGACAGCTAAGGCCTTTCGGACCCCTGCCACTCAGTGTTCTGCATCCCAGAGAACAACTAGAGCACGCAACCCATGCCACAGCCGAACCGAAGGCTCGATGTGGGTGGACGACGTGCTCAGCTTGGTGGTCCACCCGGCACCCTTGGGAGGATGCCAGACGAAGATCTCATCTTTTCACGGTCACAATTACCATCCGTAGGCATCAAACACAGGAAACCATGCTTCGTCCAAGGCAATTCGCTCTTGGTGCAATCGATGAAAAGGTCTGTGGGTGTGCAGTTGACTGCACAAGCAGGAACCCCGCCAACCCAAATGGACCGAGTGCCACTCACATGCCTTCACAATCACTGCGCCAAAATCACCCTCGACGTACCCATGAAACTATATAGTATCCCCATGGATGTCCGAGGGAGACCCCAACGAGCACAACTCTTGGCGTGAAAATCTCGATGAAGGGACGTTCGATACTCACTTGCCTGCTAGATGGATCATCCCGAAAGAGATCACATCTGTAGACGCCAAAAAAGCGCCTTCACATTTCTCCGCAAAAGCCCGATGATGAAAGGAGTAATTTATAAACTTGAATGCTATTTTTGCTTTCATAGGTAAAATAAGGTCTCAGGTTTTTCCACTTTTAAGATCTTTCCATTGCTTCCTTCCGTGTCAAAATACGATTCCGCACCTAAGAGTTCTGGCCAAACGAAGTTATGGGTCAAAACAGATGTAGCTGAATATTGTGGACCATGTTTCCAGCCCCATTTGTGAGTTCATTTGGTTGATTTAATTTGTGAGCACTATAGTTTTGGATTCCTTATTCAAATATCTTTCCAATGACGTATCATGAGCCCACACCACATCTCCAATCAAGGAGTTACGAGCCAAACATTGGTGCGTGCTCTAAAATTGACCTCTCCTTACTCTTTTGGGTATATCTCGAGATCCACAAAACATTTGGGCCTGAAACCAATACCATTAGAAACAAAACCCAGTAATACTTCTAACGCATTTTGAATCATCCAATTTGACGCCCAAACGAGTGAGATATGGCCCCGCAAAGTTCCAGCTCGAAGGCTCACAACCGCTAGCGGCTGTGGCTAACGCCGCTAGCGGCGCTCGCTAAATCTCAAAGCCCGTCTATTTTTCAGCCCAAAATCCAAATTACGGCTCCTTTCACCCGTCCAAGCCTTCTTCCTGCACCTATAAATACGACCCTCCTCCCTCAGTTCAAAACACACAATCTACAGTTGACACCCTCTATTCTCAGTAGTATTGACTCTAAGCTTCTCCCTCTTTCTTCCATAAAAAATTCTGTTCTATTCTCGGGAGTATTGACACCGGGCTTTCCCCTCTTTCTTTACTTGAAATCTTTCTTTACTATTCATTTGCTAAACAGCCTACAGTTCAGGTACTAACTCCTGAGGGCCCAAATTAAACTAATTGCCTAACTATTTATGTTCTAGTAGTCAAAATGTAGATATCATGCAAATCATGTCTTTTATTGCTTCCTAAACATTGTCTTTCAATTCCAAGCATGTCTAGTCGTTGTAATGCTCAACTTGCCAATCGAATGCATGTCTAAATAAGGGTCAATAATAAATGTTGTGATGCTTGTGATGAACCAATTAATAGTCTAAGTCTAGGTTGTTAATCCGGTTTGTGTGGGAATCATGTCTTTAAATTATTAAGCAAACTTGAGTTAGAAGAGGCCATCATTATACGGGCGAGTTGGGTGCCTAACACCTTCTCCCCTCGTACCTTCGCCAACGAACCCTTTATTCTTGGGTACTCATATGTTCTATATGAGCGGGAGTGTTTCTAAAAGCATGATCACTTCACTTATCGCGATATTGGGTTGTCCCTTCGGATTGTCCTTTCGGTTTGTCCCTTCGATAAAACGCCAATAGCAGATTTGTGACCTCTTTCATGATTTTTATTCAATTCAAGTCTTTTCAAAAGCTTTTCTAACTCGACGGTTCCTTAAACTTATCTAAACCCCCAGCTTACAAATTTTCTGTAAGGACACACTCCGTGGCCGTAGAAATCCCGGGTCCTTACAGTGGCGACTTCACTGGGGATTTATTTAAGAGGGTGAGACTGAAAAGTCATTTTTGCTTAATTGTTTAATAACATGCTCCATATTGCATCATTTGCATGTGCTTTGTCACAATCTTTTGACCCTTATCGACCCTCGAGGAAGTTTGTGTTGTAACTCATAGACACCCCGTATATCTAAAGGAATATACAGTTGTCCTATCGTGCAAACCGACGCTTCCTCACCCAGAACTCTTCGACTCTTGTTGGTGAAGAAGAATTATAATTGATGTGTCGTCCATTAGTCGAATGGAAATTGTAATTTGTCGTGGTGACCTCACAGGAGTCAAAAGCCTCTAACCCACATTCGTGCATTCGCTTGCTTGTTGTGCATGTATTCAATGAGCACTCGTTTCCCCGATGATAGATTTTCATATACCGTCGAAGTCTTGAACAATTGTCTAGGACCTTTTAGCAAAAAAAAAGAGTCAGTCTCTCTAATTCCCCTCTCCCACTTTTTTATTTTTCTTTTTCTATTTTTATTTATTTTGTTTTGATGTAACTGCGATTCGGCAAAAAAAAAAAAAAAGAAATGCCAAAAAAAAAATAATAATAAAAAAATCGAAAAATAAAAAAATATTGCCTAAATTTTCTCTTTTATTTATTTATCCCATTTTCCATTTTCTTTGAGTCTAGAAAAAAAAACTATAAATAGGATGGTCCGTCTGCTTCTATTTTTCTCATTTTCGTTCATCGACTTCATTTTTCCTTTGATATGAGGGAAAATAATTGGGCATTTAGGCTTAGGTTTTTATCTTCTTATTTTCCATTTCTTTGCATTGCACGTATTAGATGCTCCATGCTAGGATTGATAGCTAATCGTCATGCATACATTGTCGTCATTTTGCATTTGCATTTGTACAAAAGTCCAAGTCTTGCATTCATCAATGTCTCCATTTGTTCACTACGTCTCATGCATTAGAAGTCTAGACGAGTCGATCATAAGTCTTCTGGGGTCATTTTGTGTCAATTCATTGTCATACATGTCAAGGTCAGTCCATCATGCATCTTGCATGTTGTTTTCATAACTCTGTCATTGCATTGTCATCATCATGCATTCAAGTTCAAATAGATATCCATAGGCACATTCACCTTAAGGGCTATCGAGGGCCTTCTAAAAATCACGAGTCTTTGTTTTCAAGTCCTTTCTTTGGCGTCTTTCTAAGTTGAGACTTATGTTCAGGATTGGGGGATCGAGAAAGAATTACGGTGACAAAGGTTGGGCTCGATCATACGGCAGAGTGGTTCGTGTACAAGCTACATCCAAGACACCACCACATTCCAAAAGACCATTATCCCATAATCCATCACCACCACAAAGCTCGCCACCACTCAATACATCTCTTACCTCACCAATCACACCCCCAAACTTCACTATGGTCAAAACCACCGATGAGAGGCTTGATGAGCTCATGAGTTAGTTGGAAAGGGTGCGACTCAAGGTTGAAAATTTGGAAAAGAATAAAGAGGTTGAAGCAAGAATCCTCTCAGACTCCAACTCTGAGGAAGAAGGACCAAATGCCAAGCTGACTAAGATTAATTTTGTGCTCGAAAACAGTGGCATGTTTGCCAACTACCATGCTATTGTTGGTAAAGTCAATCCCAAAGTCAAGGGCAAGCTTTCAGCCAAGTTCTCCATGCCCGAGGTTCCAATATTCACTAGCACTTATAATCCACAAGACCACCTCAAAGCCTTCACTACTGCCATGGGTTTAAGACGAGTTGATAAAAATATCTACATTCACTTGATGCCACAGACTCTTGATGCCCCAATTCGTCGGTTCTACATCTTGAATTTAGAGAACTACTGCACTTGGTCAGATTTCACTACAGTCTTCCTTGCACGCTACAAGGAAAATGTTGCTCTACCTATGACCCTTCGAGAGTTAGAGATCACCAAACAAGAAGAAGATGAGGGATTCACTGCCTTCCTCAGGCGTTGGAAGCTAAAGATAGCCGAACTGGTTGAGCGACCTTCGCAAACTGATCAAATTCGCCGACTCATCAAGAATCTGCAACCTGCTTACAGGGAACACCTCAGGTATCAAGCAATTGACTCCTACAACCAGCTCTATGTTGTGGGTATCCTAATTGAAGATCACCTTCTAAAGAATTTCACTTAAGTTTTGAACAATGCGAGTATCTACTGGGAATGTCCTCCATATCCCTATGAACAGCCTGTGCTCAAGAGGTTGAAAAGAGTCGAAGTCTCCTAGTGTGCAAGTCTAGTCGAGTCCAGTCAAATCTAATGATGTCTAGTTTGTCTTTTCAAGTCGTCCATAGAGTCTAGCTTACTTCTCGTGTAATGCTTTTCTTTGATTCAATAAAGATTGCATTTTCATACCCATCATTGTCTTTGTTCAATCCTATGACAAACTTAAGTTGCCAATGACGGAATAAAAAAAATTAAAAAAAAAAAATAAATTCAAAAGAAAGCCTTCATTGTGAAAACATCAAACAAAACCTCCCTAATGATCATCCCCATAGAGGACATACATTTGAACCGTTCGTGCCGAGGACATGAGGCATTCATTTGGCACCTCACATCAATATCCTTTACTACCCTATACATCATTACCACTAGCAACTCTTTTAGCCTTAAACACATAGCCTTTCATTTCTTAACCACATCATCCTTACCCGGGGAATGGGTGTATGCGACATGGGAATAGAAGCAACCTTCTAGGCAAGGTGGATTGACCTACAAAAAGAGCCACCGAGAGAAATACCAAAAAAAAAGAGAGAACTCAAAAAATTCAAGAGCAAAAAAAAAAAAAAAAATCAAAAGAAAAAATAAATTCGAGAGCGATCAAAGATCCAAAAGAGTGCAAACACTTCAAGCACAACCAAACAGTGGCCTTACCTAGATATTGATCCCTAAACCACCTTGCCATTATCACAAACTTCATTTCCATCCAGCATACTTTGGGGAAGGGAATTACATTGGGTTTATTTTAGCCTTTATCCTTTCTTTGACACATTAACCCAGCCGGACATTACAACCCAAAAGCCCTCCAAGAGGTACGACCATTCAATTGTATAGTCCTGAATTACGTTGGCCTGATTCCACACACTAGATACGTAGGAAACCTCAAAGAGGTCCGGCCACGACAAGCACTTTGTCACATGATCATAAGGAGTTCTCCCATTCCACATTTCTCACCTAAGGCTAAAACAAAAAAATGTGCCCGGTAGGTTGAAAACCCGAAAGGACGGCCTATGCAAAAGTTAGGTCAGCAAAAAAATGAACAAATTCAACATCTTGAGGCAACTTAAATTTCTTAGGATTTAGAGCATTGTTTCTCATGTAAGCGCTCTTTGGTCAGTCATCTAGAGGTCATACTCATCGCCTTTCTCATAGGCTTGCACACAGACTTCCCAACTGGGGGCCTTTTCAGAATGAGTCGGCTCGTTTTCCGCTACGTTCAAAGTTGTCAATTTCATCCCCATACCTTAAGTTAGGATATTTTGTACCTCTGCATCAACACCCATAACTCCTCGAGTAGGTCAAAACCATCAAGAACCACACATCAAACTGGGGGCTGATTCTCCCTTGACTACACCCAGTCTTGTCCACTTGTCTCTTACTCTGTCAAGATCACCACAGGAATGAAATTCTTGATCACAAAAACTTTTACCATATGAAGACTCTCTTCAGACCCTATAGGAGAGTCGTGCATGTTAGGCTAGGCCGCATGGAGCTGTGAGTCAATAGAGTATGCATACATCATATTTGCATAAGTACTAGAGTCGCCTTCAAAGGCATGCATGTGTACATAATTTCTCAGTGTCTTGAGTCCCTGCGTGTTTACATGTCAACCCCCCTGTGCCCCATGTATATTACTATGTCATGTCTTGTGCATCTTGTCATGGTTATTCGCGCATGTCTATTGCATCTTTCCCCTATGTGCATATCTTCACTATAGGTTTGAGTCTACCCGCTCTCCATTGAAACCAACAATCCCGGAACTCAGTATTCAACACACAATCTCAGAGGTAACCTCCCGACAACAATCAAGAACTGGAGCAAACATCAAATAGTAATCAAGAGGGGAAGAGACCTTCCGACTACAACAGAGAATGGAAATGACCTTCCAACAACAGCCCAGCGCGCGGAAATGGGCCCCTTGGCTCACAAATTAAAAATTTAACAGTTGGCCCATTTTTACGGTACCGTCTACTATCGGGTAAGACTAACTTGTTTGTTTTGCAGGTCCCAAATACAGAAGCCCTGGTATGCCCCGACACTACTAATCACCCAGATTGGTCAAACTGTTTTAAGAGAAGCCTAGTGAATCCACTCGCGCCATCCCAAATCTTTTATAGGACAACCAGTTTCCAAACTTTTTATAGGACAACCAGTTTCCAAAATTTTTATGGGACAACCAGTTTCCAAAATTATGTCTCAACAGCGAGTGTTCGTTTCATGGGTCAGTCAATGATCGCTTAAGCTATTGTGGTTAAATTGTCCTTTTTCATTCAAAGCACTCATTCGGGCCAGTCAATGATCGCTTAAGCTATTGCGGTTAAACTTTCCTTTTCATTCAAGGTCACTCATTCGGGTCAGTCAATGATCACTTAAGCTATTGCAGTTAAACTGCCCTTTTCATTCAAGGTCACTCATTCGGATCAGTCAATGATCACTTAAGCTATTGCGGTTAAACTGTCCTTTTTCTACGAAGTCACGAAATCGGTTCAGTCAATGATCGCTTAAGCTATTGCGGTTAAACTGTCCTTTTTCTACGAAGTCACAAAATCGGGTCAGCCAATGATCACTTAAGCTATTGCGATTAAACTGTCCTTTTTCTACGAGGTCACTTATTTGGGTCAGTCAATGACCGCTTAAGCTATTGCGGTTAAACTAACCTTTTCTACGAGGTCACTTATTCGGGTAAGTCAATGATCGCTTAAGCTATTGCGGTTAGACTGTCCTTTTCTACGAGGTCACTTATTAGGATCAGTCAATGATCGCTTAAGCTATTGCGGTTAAACTGTCCTTTTCTACGAGATAATTATTTTGTGTCAGTCAATGATTGCTTAAATTGTTGCGGTTATACTGTCCTTTGTTTTTTTATATGTTTAAGTCAATGATTACTTAAGATACAGCATTTAAACTGTTCATATGTTTAAACCATTTTGCAACTGTCATTTTGATCGCGCTGTCTCGTCGACCTTTTCGTTTCTCCTGCGGAGACGCAATCTCGGCATCCGCTGAGTGGTGCTTAGTCACTGTTTGCTCAGAATAAAGCATTTATACTATTCACTCTCACCATTGTGATTTCCCATTTACAGTCATTATTTTTAATCGCGGTGTCTCGTCGACTTTTTTGTTTCTCGTAAAGGGACGGAATCTTGACATCCGCCGAGCGGTGTTTAGTCACTGTTTGTCGAAGCACTCTACGTTGATCATTCTTATAGTATTACTAACTTTTTCATTCACTCTGAATACTGGTCCCCTGCAGACGTTCAGAGCATCTACGAGCGGTGTTCTATTTTGCTAACCATAAACTTTATTTTTCTTCTGTTCACAGAGATAAAATCTTAGCACGCTACGAGCATGTCCAACCCAGGTTTGTCTTCATATGCATACATACTGTTCACTCTCACACACAATGTGCACATCAGCATCCTGCATGTCGCCTTTGGAATACTATGATCTTCGCTTTTACTCAAGCTCCATTGAGGTGGGGCTTCTGTAGACGCCAAAAAAGCATCTTCTGATTTCTCCGCAAAGCCCGATGACGAAAGGAATAATTTATAAACTTGAATGCTATTTTTGTTTTGATAGGTAAAATAAGGTCTCAGGTTTTTCCTCGATCACTCCTTCATTCCCACTTCATTTAAAACCCCCTTTTAGGAGCTTTCCATTGCTTCCTTCCGTGTCAAAAT
The DNA here is from genome assembly GCA_038025085.1 of Tetragonia tetragonoides. Lineage (NCBI taxonomy): Eukaryota > Viridiplantae > Streptophyta > Magnoliopsida > Caryophyllales > Aizoaceae > Tetragonia > Tetragonia tetragonoides. The sequence goes on from CM076141.1 coordinate 20,406,239, forward strand.
ACGATTCTGCACCTAAGAGTTCTGGCCAAACGAAATTAAGGGTCAAAACACATGTAGCCGAATACTGTGGACCGCGTTTCCAGCCCCATTTGGGAGTTCATTTGGTTGATTTAATTTGTGACCTCTACATTTCTGGATTCCTTATTCAAATAGCTTTCCAATGACGTATCATTAGCCCACACTACATTTCCAACCAAGGATTTACGAGCCCAACATTGGTGCGTGCTCTAAAATTGACCTCTCCTTACTCTTTCGGGTATATCTCTAGATCTACACAAAATTTGGGCCTGAAACCAATACTATTTGAAACTATACCTAATAAGAGTTCTAACACATTTTGAATCATCCAATTTGAATCCTAAACGAGTGATATATGTCCCGGCAAAGTTTCAGCTGGCAGGCTCACAGCGGCTAGCGGCTGTGGCCAGCGCCGCTAGAGGCGCTCCCCAGGGCCGCTAGCGTCCCTCGCTAAGTCTCCAAGCCCGACTAGTTTTCAGCCCAAAATCGAAATTACAGCTCCTTTCACCCGTCTAACCCTACTTCCTGCACCTATAAATACGACCCTCCTCCCTCAGTTCAAAACACACATTCTACAGTTGACACCCTCTATTCTCAGTAGTATTGACTCTGAGCTTCTCCCTCTTTCTTCCATAAACAGTTCTACTCTATTCTCGGGAGTATTAACACCGAGTTTCCCTCTCTTTCTTTACTCGAGATCTTTCTTTACTCGAGATCTTTCTTTACTATTCATTTGCTAAACAGCCAACAGTTCAAATACTACCTCCTGAGGGCCCACATTAAATTAATTACTTAACTATTTATATTCTAGTAGTCAAAATGTAGATATCATGCAAATCATGTCTTTTATTGCTTCCTAAATATTGTCTTTCAATTCCAAGCATGTCTAGTCATTGTGATGCTCAACTTGACAATCGAATGCATGTCTAAATAAGGGTCAATAATAAATGTTGTGATGCTTGTGATGAACCAATTAATAGTTTAAGTCTAGGTTGTTAATCCGGTTAGTGTGGGAATCATGTCTTTTAATTATTACGCAAACTTGAGTTAGTAGACGCCGTCATTATACGGGGGCAAGTTGGGTGCCTGACACCTTCCTACCTCGTACCTTTGCCTCCGAACCCTTTATTCTGGGGTACTCATATGTACTCTATGAGCGGGAGTCTTTCAAAAACATGATCAGTTCACTTATCACGCTATTGGGTTGTTCCTTCGGATTGTCCCTTCGGTTTGTCCCTTCGATAAACGCCGATAACAGATTTGTGACCTTTTTCATGGTTTTTGTTCAATTCAAGTCTTTTGAAAAGCTTTTTTAACTCAACGGTTCCTTGAACTTATCTAAACCCCCAGCTTACAAATTTTCTATAAGGACACACTCCGTGGCTGTAGAAATCCCGGGTCCTTACAACATCCATCCGACGTTTATGCCCACCCTCCGGCTAGACGGCTCAATCCCGAAGGAGATCACATCCATCTGACGTCGGTTGGATGGCTCATCCCGAAGGAGATCACATTTTTCCGACATTGTCTGAATAGCTCAATCCCGAAGGAGATCACATCCATCCGACGTTTATACCCGCAAGCCGGATAGATAGCTCATCCCGAAGGAGATCACATCCATTCGCCGTCGGCTAGATGGCTCATCCCGAAGGAGATCACATCTATCGGACGTCGTCTGGATAGCTCAATCCCGAAGGAGATCACATCCGTCCAACATTTATACGCACATCGTAACCGTTTGCCATCGTCGATCTCGACAGCGCCCGAGTGGACGCGACATGACACAACTCGGCGCCTAGTAGGTGCTTCATGTCGTGTCATGTCGCGTCCTTCTTTAGCGCCGCCTCCGTCTACGGTATAGGGGGCCGGTGCTTGAGCTGAGGTGTCGTGGGTATCTTGCAATGATGGCGCACGACTCGACACTACTCGGCGCTTGGTAGGCAATACATGTCGCGTCGCTTGCCTTCCTTCGCCCACAAACACTCTCTCAAGCAACTACCCCCTAAAGAGTCTAATAAGGTTTAGTGCATAACTTTCATACTGGGATTTTTGAGAGTTTGGATAGTTATTTTCTAAAAGTTCCACCTCAAACTTTTCAAGTATATTATTAAGTTACGGAAAAATATTTTTTTAAAATTTTTCACATAAGGTAGCTATTTAATTTAATTTTTAATTAAAAAATAAGCAGGAAAATAGTAAATAAATAGAAATACTATCAGAAAAATTACAAATCACTTCAAAAAAATTGGGAAATATTTTTGAGACCTCACTTTAATTTTTGAAATTAATTTGAGACCTCACTCCTAACTCTTGGGTGTAGGAAATTCCGGCCCTCACCCGTGCTTTTGGTGTTCTGGCCCTTACATTGTTATCCCGTAAAAACGCCCTTACAAGCCTATCATGGACCAGATAACCGACCCGAGGGCCTCCCATGTCCCTTAGGGATGTCCCATGCGATATGGTGTAAAAATATACACCTACGCTCCGGAGCCTCTCGGAAGCCTAAAAAACGTGGATTATATCCTTTGAGTTTCGGCTTCCCGAGGCCCAGGTGTCATTTTTTTCCAAACATCTCCTAGGAGGTTCATCCTTAACCCCGAACTCCGATATCACCCATGTCGCCGGTATTCCGACCCTTACATTGGCATCGCGTAAAACCGCCCTTACAAGCCAATCAGGGACCTAGTAACCGACCCTGGGGGCCTCCCATGTACCCTATGGGTCTGCTGTGCGATATGGAGAGAAAATATTAACGTCTAAAAGTTTGCTTCCGGAGGCCCAGAACACGTGTCCTATAGTATTTCCAGGGCCCGGTTGCCTTTTTTGCCCAAAAATTTTTCGGGGGGACTATAATGGCCCTAGGGGACCCTCGGTGCCCCGGGAGGGGCACCTTGATCCCCCAACTCCGATATCACATGTCGCCCATTTTCGGGCCCTCACATTGGCATCGTGTAAAATCGGCCTTACAAGCCTATCAGGGACCCCATAAACCGACCCTGGGGGCCTCCCATATCCCCTAAGGGTGTCCCGTGCGATTTAGGGCGAAAATATTAACGTTGAAAAGTTTGCTTCCGGAGGCCTAGAACATGTGTCCTATTGCATTCCCCGGGCTCAATTGCCGTTTTCGCCCAAAATTTTTTCGGGGGGTCTATCATGGCCCTAGGGGACCCTCGGTGCCCCGGCAGGGTCACCTTGATCCCCGAACTGCGATATCACACATGTCGCCCGTTTTCGAGCCCTAACATTCGCATCGCTCTTTCTCTCTCTAAAATTGCTCTCTGGTTCGGCCTCTCTAAAATTGCTCTCTGCTTCGGCCTCTCCAGCGCAAGCTCACCAATGAAACAGCGCTGAGTTCGAATGGGGAAGAAGGAAAAAGCTAAGAGGGGAAAGGAAACTCGGATTGACGATGCGGGGAATTCAGGGAATAAACATTGTACCACGAAAATTGCAACCCTAAAACAAAAAAACATCAGAAATCATGAAAACCTAGATAGAGTCATGCGAAATCTTGCGGACGAATTGGAAGATTCTGAGGTAATGACGCCGGATATCCAAAATGAAACCGTGCAGCGAATGGAACTAGCTCAGGAAAAGATCAATTCGTGGCTGTCAAAAATGATGGAAAAGGCAAAATCACAAAGCTCATCTCCTATCGGAGGAAGAAGCACCGGAGCAAGAACAGCAACAGGAAGCTACAGATTTCGGTAAGGTTTCAGCTTGGGATAAATTTGACATATCTAAATTGAAAAATGTTGGCTTTAAATTGGATTATGTTGCACCAAATTTGCATGATGGCAAACCAGTAGGGGAAATCAATTTAATGGATATTGAATCAGAAATTGATTACTGGAACAAAGCCGTAGTGTGCTATGTTATGGGCTCTAAACCCCCAATTACAGTACTTAGTGGTTTCCTAAGAAGAATTTGGGGAAAAAAAGGGATGAACAAGATAGCAAGTTTGAGAAATGGACTAGTTTTGGTTAGATTTGATTCCATGGAGCAACGAGATACAGTCATCCAGGAGGGGGTGTACCATTTTGATAACAAACCGATGATTGTTAGGCCATGGTCAGAAAGCATAGACTATGAGCAAGAGGAACTCACCTCTGTACCAATCTGGGTTAAATTCCTGGGACTCAATGTCAAGTATTGGAATGCAGTGGGTTTGAGCAAAATCTCGAGCCTAATTGGGAGACCAATGATGGCAGACAGAAATACTGAGCTCAAAGTGGGAATACACTATGCTAGGGTGCTGATTGAAGTGCAAATAGGAGAGGAATACCCAGAGAAAGTGCATTTCAAGAATGAGAGGGGAAACATTGTGGAACAAGCAGTAGAATATGACTGGAAGCCAATTCTGTGCAACCACTGTAAAACAATATGGCCACAGTGAAGCAGAATGCAGGAAAAAGAAGACTGTGTATGCACCTGTGCAACAAGGGCAAGTGCATACAAAGCCTGCACAGCAGGAAATCCCAAGGAATCAGCAATGGCAGCCTGCAGGGAGAGGTAGAGGGAGAGCCAGGAATACAGGAAGAGGTGCAAGAACAGGAAAAGGCTACTACAGACAAGTCCAGCAGGCCAAAACTGTTATGCAAAACAGTTTTGACATTCTGCAAAATCACGAAGAAATACAGGAAAAACAAAAAGAACTGCCAGCACCAGTAGGGGACCCTGAGCAACAAACAGAACAGAACTTAGGTGCCACTGCATGGTAAGTCCCCCATCTTGACTAGTAGTCATGGATAGGGTACTAATTTGGAATGTCAGAGGCCTTAATGGCCCAAATAAACAGAGAGATGTTGCTCTCTTTTGCAAAAAAAATAATTGTGGGTTGGTAGCTTTTCTTGAAACAAAAATCAGATTAGTTAACCTAGAAAAATACAAAAATTGTTTCATGCCAGGGTGGGAATCTTACAGTAATCACAGTGAGCATAGATTGGGTAGAATATGGTTAAGATGGCTACCAAGCATTTTTAATGTGGATATTTTATTCTCCTCTGTGCAAATGATTATCTGTAAAGTAGTAAATGTTGTGAAAAAAATGGAATTTGTGATGAGCTTTGTTTATGGCTTAAATGAAAAGGAGGAAAGGAGAGTACTATGGAAGGACTTAAATGATTATGCAATTAATTGCAACACCCCATGGTTTGTAGGGGGGGATTTCAATAATGTACTGTACCCTGAAAATAGAAAAGGTGGTGCACCAGTCACTTATGCAGAAATACAGGAATTTAAAGAGTGCATAGGAAAATGCTTTCTCACTGAAATGGGGTGGTCAGGGTGCCAATTTACTTGGAATAATAGACATGAAAAAGGGGGGAGAGTATATTCTAAAATTGATTGGGCTTTTGTAAACAGTTTATGGCTCCAGGAATTAGATCAATCAGAGCTTGTATTCCTTCCAGAGGGGGTCTCAGACCACTCCCCAATCTGTCTGTCTCTCCATAGAGAAGACACAAAAAAAACCATACGCTTTAAATACTTCAACATGTGGAGCCTCCACTCTGAATTTCAAGCTAAGGTGCAGCAAGCCTGGAATTTCAGAACACAAGGCACAAAAATGTTCAGAGTGTACCAAAAAATGAAAAAGGTGAGGAAAGTGCTAAAAAAGCTAAATAGGAATGAATTCACAGACATCCTGGCACAAGCAGATACAGCCAGGATAGCCATGACTCAAGCACAGATTGAAGGAAACAATGAGCCACTAAATGAGTCAAGGCAACAGAGAGAATTACAGGCCAGGAAAAAATACAATGAGGTCAACATGGCAACTGAAAACTTCCTACAGCAGAAAAGCAAGGCAAAGTGGATTCAATTAGGGGATGGAAACAATCAATTCTTCCATGCACTTATGAAGCAAAGAAGGAATAACAACAGAATTCAATCCATCAGGACACAGCAGGGTACCCTTTTGGAGGATCAGAATCTGGTTATGCAAGAATTTGTAAACTTCTACAAGGATATGCTGGGGGTAACAGGGGTCAGAACAAGAAAAGCTGAAGACATATACTTCCAAGCAGGTCACAGACTAGACATCCACCAACAAATGAACCTCATAGCCCCTGTGAATACAGAAGAGGTGAGAAAGGCAATGTTTGCAATTGATTGCAATAAAAGCCCGGGACCTGATGGCTTTGGATCAGGGTTCTTCAAAGAAGCATGGCCCATTGTAGGGGAAGAAGTAACTGGAGCTATAATTGATTTTTTTGAATCATCTAGAATGCTCAAGGAGGCAAATGCTACAAACATATGCCTTGTACAGAAGATACAAAACCCAGAAAAGGCATCAGATTTCAGATCAATAGCCTGCTGTAATACAATATACAAGTGCATAGCCAAGATCTTGTGTGGGAGACTGGCAGTAGTCCTCCCTGAGCTAGTGTCTGTCAACCAGGGAGCCTTTGTTGCACAGAGGTCCATTGTCAACAACATCATGATTTGTCAGGACCTATTTAAGCATTATAACAGGAAACAATCGTCTCCTAGATGCTTAATGAAGATAGACATAAGGAAGGCATATGACACAATTCACTGGGGATTTGTGAAGGAAATGCTGCAAGGGTATGGATTCCCTGAAAAATTCAGTGGTTGGATACTTCAGTGCATCAAAACAGCAAGCTTCAGTATTAATATAAATGGGGAAACACATGGACACTTTATTGCTAAACGTGGCATCACACAAGGTGACCCCATCTCCCCATTAATATTTGTACTGGTAATGGAATATTTGTCAAGAAACCTGAAAATAGCATGCATGGACAAGACCTTCAGCTGGCACCCCATGTGCAAAGAGCTAGCACTAAGTCATCTGTGTTTTGCAGATGACTTAATGTGCTTCTGTAAAGCAGACACAGCATCTGTGAGCATAATGATGAACAGCATAAATCATTTCTCAAAAGCAACAGGCCTGTATGCAAACAAGGAGAAATCAAACATATACATAGCAGGGGTGGATGAACAAAGGAAAAATGCACTGTTACAGCTCTCAGGCTTCAGAGAGGGTACCTTGCCCATGAGATACCTAGGGGTCCCAGTGTCCCCTTTGAAATGGAGCAAAATAGATTGTGAATGTCTGGTGGATAAAATGTCAAAGAAGTTGCAAATTTGGGCTTCAAGGAACCTTTCATATGCAGGAAGAGTCCAACTAATAAACTCTGTTTTATTCTCAATTCATGTATACTGGTCTAGTATCTTCATAATGCCAACTGGAGTACTGAAAAGTGTGGAGCAAAAGTGTAGATTTTTCTTGTGGGGGACAACTGAGCAGAAACACAAGACAAGCTTGGTGGTGTGGGATATGGTATGTAGACCAAGAAACAATGGAGGACTTAATGTCAAGAACTGTAAATGGTTCAATATAGCCCTGAATGGCAAGCATATCTGGGATATTGCAACAAAAAAAGACACTCTGTAGGTGAGATGGATCAATGGGGTGTACCTAAAAGGTGTTAACATCTGGAATTATGCTCCAGTATGGGGCACCAGCTGGTACTGGAACAAACTGAACAAGATCAAAAGCTACTTCCAGGGGCAATACACAGCAAGGGGGGTTTGGAAATTTAGTTCTGATGGTATATACTCTGCTGGAAGTGGATACAGAATGCTACAGGGTAACATGACAAAATGCAGGCATGCAGATTTGATATGGGGAAAGATATCCATGCCTAGACATAGCTTTTGCCTATGGCTAGCCCAAATGGATAGACTGTTAACAAAGGACAGACTATAGAGAATGGGATTTCTGAATGGGGATGCTTTGTGCTACCTATGCAAGCAGGAACCAGAGGAACACAACCACCTGTTCTTCAAATGCAAAGTGTCAGCTGCAATCCTGGAACAGTTAAGGGCATGGTTACAAATCTCAGCAACAGCAAGTACAATCCAGGGGATGTTTAACTGGATCAGCAGGCAGAAATGCTCGAGACTCAGAAAGGCAATATATGCATCAGGGTTAGCAGCAGCAGTATACTGGGTGTGGAGATGCAGGAATACCCACTATGCTGGCAAAGGCAATATACCAGTTCCGCAGATCATACTACAGGTTCAGCAAGCAGTCAGATGCAGAATTCAACAATGCTGCAACAGCAAAAGGAAGATCTCCAGCAGGGACAAGAGCTGGATAGGGGAAATATAGACTGAAGTTAGAAGATTATGCAGCAGGGTCCAGCAGTTCAGAAATACAAAAGATTCAGCAGGGGATCAGCAGCAGGCTGCTGAAGATAGACAGAATGAGGGATCAAAGAATATGCAGAAGACCTGAAAGGCCAGGAAACAGCTGTCTCCGGAAGGAGTCAGTAGCAGGTTGTTGTGGAGCAGTGAAGAACAAAGCAGCAGGTTTCTGAAAACAAGCAGGAAACAGACAGCAGAGCCCTGCAGGGGATCTGAGTGAGTAATGGAACTCAGGCAGTAGGTCTCAGCAGGGTATCTGTAGCAGGCTGCTGAAGCTAGGAAGAGTGAAGAAGAAATAAAATTCAGCAGATCAGAAAGAATGAGGACCAGAATGCAGCAATGAGTGAGGACCAGAATGCAGCAATGCAGCAGGCTGAGAAAGATCAACTGCAGGGATAAAAAATGGTTAGAGAGATTTTCAGCTGATCTGTGTACCACAGCAGACCCAGCAGATAGGCAGGACCAGACTCCAGGAGAGGTTTTTGCAGGAAAAAACAGAAGAAATGCAGGACTCCAGTACCTGTACAGGGAGCTAGACAGTAGAGTGATGTGGATCAGCTTGATTGGGCACAGCAGGTAGATGAAGAAAGAAAGAAGGAGGAATGAATCAGCTCCTGGAAGTTTTTGTTGTAATATTTTTAGATATATATGTTTTTGTATTTTGCTGTAAGTTAGAAATAATTTTTGCAAATTGTAATGTTTACAGAGATGGTGAGAAACAATATTTGCAAATTGTAATGTTTACAGAGAGGGTGAACCACTGCCTGTAGTGAGTTGCACCAGATTGAAGGGATGTAAGGTAGTAGAGGGATGTAGCAAAAAGGAACCCTACCTAGTAGGTGGCCTTGGATCTGCATTGCCTAAGGACTGTAATCTTGTTATATTACACAGAGCAATAATACAATTTCTGACTTGCACCAAAAAAAACAAACATTCGCATCGCATAAAAGCGCACTTACAAGCCTATCACGGACCCAATAACCGACCCTGGCGGCCTCCCATGTCCCCTAGGAGTCTCTCGTGTGATATGGGGCGAAAATATTAACGTCGAAAAGTTTGCGTCCGGAGGCCCAAAACACGTGTCCTATAGCATTCCCGGGGCCCGGTTAGCGTTTTTGCCCCAAATTTATTCGGGGGGTCTATCATGGCCCTAGGGGACCCTCGGTGCCCCTGGAGGGTCACCTTGATCCCCGAACTCCGATATCACACATGTCGCCCGTTTTCGGGCCCTCATATTGGCATCGCGTAAAACCGCCTTTACAAGCCTATCAGGGACCCATTAACCGACCCTGAGGCCTTCCATGTCCCCTGAGGGTGTCCCGTACGATATGGGGCGAAAATATTAACGTCGAAAAGTTTGATTCCGGAGCCCTAGAACACGTGTCCTTTAGCATTCCTGGGGCCCGATTGCCGTTTTCGCCCAAAATTTTTTCGGAGGGTCTATCAAGGCCCTAGGGGACCCTTGGTGCCCCAGGAGGGTCACCTTGGTCTCCGAACTTCGATATCACACATGTCGCCCGTTTTCGGGCCCTAACATAGGCGTCGCAACGCTCTCTCTAAAAAATGCTCTCGTCTCTCTCCTCTACACCGCTCGGTCGCCATTGACGCAGCTGTGAGTTTCAATGGGGAAGAAAGACAAGACAAAAAGAGGGATAGAAAAGCACGATGACAATGGGGAAAATGCAGTACCACCGAGTCCTACAAAAACTGGGAAACACAGGCAAAGCTCAAGCACAAATCGAGACAACCTAGATCGGGTTGTGCGCAACCTTACTGAGGAATTGGAAGCACCGGAGGTCATGACTCCTGAAGTACAAACAGAAACAGTTCAACAAATGGAGCTAGCTAGAGAAAAGATCAACACTTGGCTCTCAAAGATGAAGGATAAGGCAAGAATTCACTTCTCGTCTGAAGATGAGGAAGAAGTCCCAGAACAAGCAAAACAACAAGAAAGTGCAACTGCGGGTAATACCTCAGCTTGGGAAAAATTTGACATTTCCAAATTGAAAAATGCAGGATTTAAATTAGATTTTATTGCTCCTAAAATGCATGAGGGAAAACCTGTGGGGGAAATTAGCTTCAAGGACATTGAGTCTGAAATTAATTATTGGAATCAAGCAATTGTTTGCTATGTTATGGGGTCAAGACCACCAATTAATGTACTAAGTGGATTTCTTAGAAGAATCTGGGCAAAACGAGGGATGAACAAAATTGCCATGATGAAAAATGGGTTGGTTCTGGTTCGTTTTGACTCCCTAGAGCAGAGGGATGCTGTATTACAGGAGGGGGTCTATCACTTTGACAATAAACCCATGATTGTAAGGCCTTGGTCTGAAAATGTAGATTATGCGCAAGAGGAATTAACCTCGGTGCCAATTTGGGTAAAATTCCCGGGACTTAATGTGAAGTACTGGAATGCAATGGGATTGAGCAAGATAGCAAGCCTTGTAGGAAGACCAATGATGGCAGATAGAAACACAGAACATAAAGTTGGAATTCAATATGCCAGGGTGATGATTGAAGTTGAAATTGGAGCTGTTTACCCTAACAAGGTTCACTACAAGAATGAGCAGGGCAATATCGTGGAACAGGAAGTGGAATATGATTGGAAGCCTATCTTATGCAGCCACTGCAAAAAATATGGGCACAGTGAGACAGAATGCAGAAGGAAAGCTGCTGCAGTGCCTGTGATCCAAGCAGTACCTGCACAGAATCCACCAGGGCCACAAGAAAACCCCAGGAAACAGCAATGGCAGAATGCTGGGATGGGGAGATGAAGAATGGGTATTGCAGGGAGAGGAGTAAGAGCTGGGAGAGGCTATTACAGACAAATACAGCAACAGCAAAATGATAATCCACAGACAAAAAATCCTTTTGCAGCACTGCAGAATTAAGAAGAAGCACAGGAAGTGCAACTGTCACAAAATGAAACTGCAGAACCTGACATGCAGAAGGAGTTGCACACAGGTATGGTTCCAGGAAATGGTAAGCCTCCTATCTTGACTGTTAGTCATGGATAGGATCCTTACATGGAATGTAAGAGGCCTGAATGGCCCAAATAAGCAGAGGGATGTTGCCCTATTCTGCAAAAAAAACAAATGTGGCTTGGTAGCTTTCCTAGAAACAAAAATCAGAATAATTAATCTAGAAAAATGCACAAAAAGATTCATGCCAGGGTGGGAATCCTACAGCAATCACAATGAACATAGGCTGGGAAGAATTTGGATAAGATGGTTGCCATACATTTTTCATGTCACTGTGCTTTTCTCTTCTATGCAAATGATTATCTGCAAGGTAATTAATTTAGTGAGGAAAAAAGAATTTGTGGTGAGTTTTGTGTATGGGCAAAATGAAAAAGAAGACAGGAAACAATTATGGAAGGACCTTAGGGAGTTTGCAATTAATTGTAATAATCCTTGGATTGTGGGTGGGGATTTTAATAATGTATTGCTTCCTAGTAATAGGCAAGGGGGACAACCAGTTACTCTTGCTGAAATACAGGATTTTAAAATCTGTATTGAGGATTTTTTCTCACTGAAATGGCTTGGTCTGGGTGCCAGTACACATGGAACAATAGGCATGAGGAGGGAGGGAGAGTGTACTCTAAAATAGACTGGGTTTTTACCAATAGCCTATGGATGCAGGAGTTTGATCAGTGCACTCTACAGTTTCTACCAGAGGATGTATCTGATCACTCTCCTATTTGTCTAACTCTCCATGAAGAAACCAAGAAAAGAAACATTCCCTTTAAATTCTTTAACATGTTGTGCCTCCACCCTGAATTCCAAGCAATGGTGCAGCAAGCTTGGAATTGCAGAGCTCAGGGCACAAAAATGTTCAGAGTATACAAGAAGCTGAAAAGGGTGAGAAATGTCCTGAAATAGCTAAACAGAGAGCAATTTACTGATATATTGGCTCAGGCTGAAATTGCTAGAACTGTAATGAACCAAGCTCAGACAGATGCAAACAAGGAGCCCCTCAATGTGGCACTGCAACAGAAAGAGATACAGGCCAGGAAGAAGTACAATGAAGTGAACTTAGCAGCTGAGAATTTTTTGCAGCAGAAGAGCAAAGCTAAGTGGATTCAGTTGGGAGATGGGAACAACCAGTTCTTCCAAGCAGTTATGAAACAGAGAAGACAAATGAACAGACTACACTGCATCAAGACACAGGAAGATGTATTATTAGAAGACCAGGATTTGATTATTGAGGAAATTGTGGGATTTTATAGGAAAATGTTGGGAGTGTCTGGGGTCAGGGATACCACAGCAGAAAACTGTTTCTTCTCAGCAGGTCATAGATTGAACATACACCAACAGATGACCATTTGTGCCCCTGTGAGTGCTGAAGAAGTGAAGCTTGCCATGTTTGATATTGACTGTAACAAAAGTCCAGGCCCTGATGGTTTTGGATCAGGTTTTTTCAGAGAAACTTGGCACATTGTGGGAGATGATGTGACTGAAGCCATCATTGACTTTTTTGACTCATCCAAATTGCTCAAAGAGGTGAATGCCACAAATTTATGTCTTGTGCAGAAGATAGCAAACCCTAAGAAGGCACCTGATTTCAGACCAATTGCCTGCTGCAATACCATCTACAAATGCATCTCCAAGATCTTGTGTGGGAGATTGGCAGAAGTGCTTCCTGACCTAGTCTCTGTGAACCAGGGAGCATTTGTGGCTCAGAGATCAATTGTACACAACATAATGATATGCCAGGATCTTATCAAGCACTACATTAGAAAACAATCCTCTCCTAGATGCCTGATGAAGATTGACCTAAGGAAAGCCTATGACACTATTCATTGGAGTTTTGTCAACGAAATGCTGCAAGGGTATGGGTTCCCAGTAAAATTCATTGGTTGGGTACTAGAGTGCATCCAAACTGCAAGTTTTAGCATCAACATCAATGGGGAGGTCCATGGTTTTTTTCCTGCTAAGCGAGGCATTAGACAGGGAGATCCAATATCTCCACTTATTTTTGTGTTGGTAATGGAGTATCTATCAAGAATCCTGAAAATAGCATGTATGGATAAGAGCTTTAGTTGGCATCCCATGTGCAAAGAACTGGCACTGAGTCACCTATGTTTTGCTGATGACTTGATGTGTTTCTGCAAAGCAGCACCTGAATCTGTGAATATTATGATGAATAGCTTGAATTATTTTTCATAAGCTACTGGCCTGTTTGCAAATAAAGAGAAATCTAACATGTACATTGCTGGTGTAAGTGAACAAGTGAAGAGTGAGCTGCTAGGCTTATCAGGTTTCAGAGAAGGAACACTACCCATGAAATATCTGGGGGTGCCACTGTCTCCATCCAAATGGAGCAAAATTGACTGTGAATGCTTGGTGGATAAAATGACTAAAAAGCTTCAGATTTTGGCATCCAGAAATCTCTCATATGCCGGAAGGGCTCAACTTATAAATTCTGTATTATTCTCTATTCATGTTTACTGGTCAAGCATTTTTATAATGCCTGCTGGGGTACTCAAAAATGTGGAGCAAAAATGCAGATTTTTTTGTGGGGCTCTACTGATCAGAAACAGAAGCCTAGCTTGGTGGCATGGGATATGGTATGCAGACCAAGGAAAAATGGGGGAATAAACATCAAAAATTGCAAATGGTTCAATATTGCATTAAATGGGAAGCATATTTGGGATTTAGCCACAAAAAAAGATACTCTGTGGGTTAAATGGATAAATGGGATTTATCTGAAGGGAGTTAATTTCTGGAACTATGAGCCTATGTGGGGTGCAAGTTGGTACTGGAAACAGCTCAATAAAATCAAGAGTCTTTTCCAGAACCAATATTCAGCTAGAGGAGTGTGGAAGGGCACTACTGATGGGCTCTACTCTGTTGCAAGTGGATACTGTATACTAACAGGGCCTATGCCAAAGTCTAGACATGCTAATCTGATTTGGGGGAAGATAACCATGCCTAGGCAAAGTTTCTGCTTGTGGATGGCTCAACAGGGAAGACTGTTAACAAAGGATAGGATGCAGAACATGGGGTTCCTGAATGATGATGCCATGTGCAACTTGTGCAAAGAGAAGTCAGAAAACCATAACCACCTGTTCTTTAGCTGTAGGGTATCAGCAGGGATCCTGGATCAGCTAAGAGGATGGCTACAGATGTCAGCAAAAGCCAACACTATCCAGGGAATGCTCAACTGGATAAGCAGACAAAAGAGCTCCTGTTTCAAAAGAGAAGTATATGAAGCAGGTCTTGCAGCAACAGTGTATTGGATATGGAGATGCAGGAACATCCAGCATTTTGAGGGGACCAGATTGTCATTGATGCAGATCATGCAACAGATCCAGCAAGTGGTCAGAGCTAGAATACAGCAATGTAGCAGCAAGAGCAAAATAAACAACAAAGACAGGAGATGGATAGAAAATGTGTAACTGGTTGTTTTTTTTTTTTTTTTTTTTCTGAAATATGTGTCTGTATTTTGGTGTTGATGGAAAGCATGCAGCAGATCAGCAGGGAAATCAGTTTCAGATGGCAGCAGAGCAACAACAGGGGAGATATGCAGAACCTAGTAGCTCTGCAAGGCATGAGAACCTGTGCAGGGATTTATGCAGCAGGTTTCAGCAGGTGAATCAAAATCTGTAGGCAGAAGCTAGCCTCAACAGAAAGTCAGAATCAAAATACATCAGGTTTTCAGCAGAGAACCAGCAGTTCTGTAAGACATGAGAACCTGTGCAGAAATTCAGGCAGCAGGTTTCAGCAGGTTATCAGTAGCAGTTTGCTGAAGCTAGGCAGAGTGAGGAAGAAATAAAATTCAGCAGATCAGAAAGGCTAGAAGAAGTTGTAATATTTTAGCTTATTATGTTTTTGTATTTTGCTGTAAGTCAGAAATGATTTCTGTATTTTGTTGTGTTTACAGAAATGGTGAACCACTGTTTGTAGTGAGTTGCTCCAGATTGACTCTAGGTTTGTAAGGTAGTAAAGGGATGTAGAAAAAAGGAACCCTACCTAGTAGGTGGCCTTGGATCTGCAGAACCTATGGGCTGTAATCTTGTTACATTACAACTAGCAATAATACAATTTCTGACTTGCACCAAAAAAACATAGGCGTCGCAATGTCGCCCGTTTTGGGGCCCTAAAAAAAAAACTTTCTCTCTCTAGCGATGTTTCTCCTCTCTCCTCTAGCGTAAGTCCCTGCAACTTGCTCTGAGTTAATGGTGAGGAAGGAAAAAGCTAAGCGTGGGGGTGAAGGTCGTGAAGAAGGCATGACTGAAGCACCAGCTAGTCTGGTGAAAATGACTAACCGTGGTTTCCAGAGTACTGAAAGACCTAATTTAACCAATGAACTTGAAGAACCTGATATGCTAACCCCAGATGTTAAACAAGGTACGGTGCAGTAATTGGAGCTAGCTAGAGAAAAAGTCAATTCATGGCTATCCAAGATGCAAAGCAAAGCACGAACTCACTTCTCTTGGGAAGATGATGTAGCAGCTGCAGAAGCGGAAAAACAACAGCAATCGTCAGGAGCAGGTAATCCCTCAGCCTGAGATAAATTTGATGTCACAAAATTATGAAATGTTGGATTTAAATTGGAATTTATTGAACCAGTAATGCATGAGGGGAAACCGGTTGGGGAAATTAAAATCATGGATATTCAATCTGAGATTAGCTACTGGAATCAGGCTGTTGTTTGTTATATTATGGGTTTTAGGCCTCCTATCACTGTCTTAAGTGGTTTTTTGAGGAGAATTTGGGCGAATAAGGGGATGAATAAGATAGCTATGATGAATAATGGTTTAGTTTTGGTGCGGTTTGATTCACTGGAACAAAGGGATGCTGTCTTGCAAGAGGGGGTTTATCATTTTGATAATAAGCCTATGATTGTGAGACCATGGTCTGAGAATGTGGATTATGTTAGAAAGGAGCTCACTTCTGTCCCAATATGGGTTAAATTCCCAGGGTTAGATGTGAAGTACTGGAATGCTGTGGGGTTGAGCAAGATTGCAAGCCTCTTGGTAGGCCAATGATGGCTGATAAGAACACGGAGCTTAAGGTTGGCATTCACTATGCTAGAGTGATGATTGAGGTAAAGATAGGTGGTGAATACCCTGATAAAATACATTTCAGGAATGAAGAAAGGTAACATTATAGAGCAGGAGGTGGACTACGACTGGAAACCAACTATTTGTAGCCATTGCAAACAATATGGGCACATTGAAGAGGCCTGCAGGAAGAAGAGCAAAGCCACTCATGCCTCTGTAGATCAGCATGTACAGAATGCACAACCTGTGCAGCCAGCTGCACCCAGGATTAACAATGGCAGAATGCTGGGAGAGCGAGAGGCAGAATGGGGAATGCAGGAAGGGGGAAAATGGGTGGTGGTAGAGGGATATACAGGCCACTACTCCAGCCAAAGAACACAGCTACACATTTGCACAATAAATATGACATATTGCAAGCAGAACTGAGGTGCAGGAGGTGCAAATGATACAAGATGCCATTGAAGAGCCAGAGGTGCAGAAGGAGCAACATAATGTGATGGTGCCACAACATGGTATGTTCCCTATCCTGACAGATGGTCATGGACAGAGTCCTTATTTGGAATGTTAGAGAGCGAAATGGCCCTAATAAGCAAAGAGGCCTTGCTCTCTTTTGCAAAAAGAATAAATGTGGATTAGTTGCGTTTTTAAAAACAAAAGTTAACATTGAAAAGTGCAAAAAAAGTTTCATGTCAGGATGGGAGCCTTTTATAAATCTTGATAAACATCATTTGGGTAGGATGTGGATAAGGTGGCTACCTAATTACTTTCATGTTGGTATTATTTTCTCTTCTGCACAAATGGTTATATGCAAAGTGTGTCATAGGGAGAGTAAAATAGAATTCGTGTTCAGTGTTGTGTATGGGTTGAATGAGAAAGAAGAGAGGCAGCAATTGTGGGAGGATTTAAGGTCCTTTTGAAACCAACTGCCAGGAATCTTGGTTGGTAGCTGGAGATTTTAATAATGTACTGAACAATCACAATAGGCAGGGAGGATTTCCTGTGACTATGCTAAGACACAGGAGTTCAAAGCTTGTCTGGATGCCTGCTACCTAATTGAGCTATGTTGGTATGGATGACAGTACACATGGAATAATAGGCATGAAAGGGGGGGAATGGTCTTTTCCAAAATTGATTGGGCTTTTGCAAACAACAAGTGGCTCCAGAACCTTGATCAATGCACAGTTCAGTTTCACCCTGAGGGAGTGTCAGATCAATCTCCTATGTGCCTTGCTCTAACTCAGAGTAGTGCTAGAAGAAGTACTCCCTTCAGATTCTTTAATATGTGGAGCCTCCACTCTGACTTCCATGCAACTGTCCAGCAAGCTTGGAATGTAAGAACACAAGGCACAAAAGTGTTCCAGATATACCACAAAATGAAAAATGTGAGGAAAGCTCTTCAGAAATTAAATAGGGATGATTTCAATAATATCCTATCTCAGGCAGATATTGCTAGATAAAACATGCTTCAAGCTCAAATAAGAGCAAACTATGATCCTTTAAATGAGTCGCTGCAGCAGGGTGAGGTGGAGGCTAGGAAAAGGTTAAATGGTGAGTTTGGCAGCTGAAGCTTTCCTTCAGCAGAAGAGTAAAATGAAGTGGGTTCAGCTGGGGGATGAAAATACTCAATATTTCCACTCCATTTTGAAACAAAGAAGGCAGAAAAATAGGGTGTTATCTCTCAAGACACAGGAGGGGGATGTGATTGAGGATCAGAATTTGATAATGGGGGAATTTCTGAAATTCTATCAGAACATGGTGGGAGTGACTGGTACTAGAGAGTTGGGTGCAGATCAATGCTTCTTCTCAGCAGGTCATAGGTTGGATATACATTAGCAGATGAGGTTGATTGCTCCTGTAACTACAGATGAAGTGAAGAAGGCTATGTTTGACATTGACTGCAACAAAAGTCCACGACCTGATGGATTTGGGTCTAGTTTTTTCAGAGAAGCTTGGCAAGTTGTGGGGGTGAGGTTATTGAAGCAGTGCTGGACTTCTTTGATTCTTCAAGAATGCTTAAAGTGGTGAATGCTACTAACCTTTGTTTGGTACAAAAGATATCTAACCCTGAACAGGCTTCTGACTTCAGGCCAATAGCCTGTTGCAATATAATTTCCAAATGTATCTCAAAAATCTTGTGCAACAGACTGGCTAGAGTGCTACCTGACCTTGTATCTATGAATCAAGGGGCTTTTGTAGCTCAAAGATCCATTGTGCACAATATTATGATTTGTCAAGACTTAATCAAGCATTATAGAAGGAAACAGTCCTCTCCTAGATGCTTGATGAAGATTGACTTAAGGAAGGCTTATGACACCATTCACTGGGGCTTTATCAAGGAGATGCTGCAAGGCTATGGCTTTCCTGAGAGGTTTAGTGGTTGACTCATGGAGTGCATCCAAACTGCCAGTTTCGGTATTAATGTAAATGGTGAGAGACATGGTTATTTTGTGGCTAAGCGTGGCATAAGGCAGGGAGACCCTGTGTCACCTCTAATTTTTGTGCAGGTTATGGAGTTCTTATCAAGGGTTCTGAAGAGTGCTAGCCTGGATTCTTATTTCAAATGGCATCCTATGTGCAAGGAGCTTGCACGTAACCATCTTTGTTTTGCAAATGATTTAATGTGCTTCTGCAGAGCTTACACTGCCTCTATATCTATTCTGATGGAGTGTCTCAACTATTTCTCACTAGTAACTGGCCTGCATGCTAACAAGGAGAAGTCCAATATTTACCTGGCAGGAGTAAATGAAGAAACTAAAAGGGAGCTGCTGCAGTTATCTGGTTTCAGAGAAGGGTCACTGCCTATGAAGTATCTTGGTGTTCCTTTGTCTCCTTCAAAATGGAGTAAGATTGATTGTGATTATCTGGTTGATAAGATGACTAAAAGGTTGCAAGTATGGGCATCGAAAAATCTGTCATATGCAGGGAGAGTTCAGTTGATCAATTCTGTCTTATTTTCAATTCATGTCTACTGGTCTAGCATTTTTATAATGCCTGCAAGGGTACTCAAAGCCATTGAACAGAAATGCAGAATGTTTTTGTGGGGATATAATGATCAACAGCACAGGACAAGTCTGGTTGAATGGGACATAGTCTGTAGACCAAGGAAACATGGTGGCCTCAACATTAAGCAATACAAATGGTTCAATATTGCATTGAATGGGAAACACATCTAGGACCTAGCCACAAAGAAAGACACAATGTGGGTAAGATGGGTTAATGGAGTTTATTTAAAAGGGCAGAATTTCTAGGAGTACATCCCAGTCTGGGGTAGCAGTTGATATTGGAGAAAGATCAACAAAACCAAAAGTTATTTCTATAATTATTATAGAGATGGTAAAGTGTGGATGGGGACTCAGGATGGTATATACACAACTGCCAGTGGCTATAATGTACTTTTGGGAGCCATGCCTAAATGTAGACATGCAAATCTGATATGAGGGAAGATCTCTATGCCAAGGCACAGCTTTTGCCTATGTCTTGCTCAAATGGGAAGGTTGTTAACTAAATATAGAATTCAGAGAATGGGGTTTCTAAGTGGGGATGTAGTCTGTTACCTGTGCAGGAAGGAAACAGAAGATCAAAATCACCTATTTTTCCAGTGCTCAGAGTCTGGTGAGATTTTGGAGAAAATAAAAGCATGGCTTCAAGTTTCAGCTAGAGCAAAGTCAGTGCAGGGGATATTGAACTGGATAAGCAGGCAGAAAGTTTCAAGCTTCAAGAAGAGTGTTTATGCTGCAACCATCTCTGCATCAGTGTATTGGATATGGAAGAGCAGGAACCTGAAGTGCTTTGAAGGAGCAGTTCAATCAACTGAGTTTTTATTCCAGCAGATACAGTGTGTGAATAGAATGAGAATACAGGGGTGCAGTACAAGGAAAATCGCAAGGCAGGACAAGTCTTGGATAGGGAAACTATAGAGATTTTTGTATAAGGTCTCTTAGGTTTTTATCTTGATGTAAAAGGTGTTATTTGCAATTTGCTTTGTAGTCTGGTTTGGTAGTTTATTGGCTTGTAACTACTGGTTTAGTTTGGTCTGTGGGATGCAAACATGGAGGAACCCTACCTAGTAGGTGGCCTCTAGCGTTGCATTGCCTCTTAGGTTGTAAATATGCTCTTTTTACAGTTTCCTTAATGCAATTTCTAACTTGCACCAAAAAAAAAAAAAAAAAAAAACATTGGCGTTGCATAAAGCCGCCCTTACAAGCCTATCAAGGACCCAATAACCGACCCTGGGGGCCTCCCATGTCTCCTAGGGGTCTCCCGTGTGATAAGGGGCGAAAATATTTACGTCGAAAAGTTTGCGTCCGGAGGCCCAAAACACGTGTCCTATAGCATTCTCGGGGCCCGGTTAGCGTTTTTGCCCAAAATTTTTTCGAGGGGTCTATCATGGCCCTAGGGGACCCTCAGTGCCCCGGGAGGGTCACCTTGATCCCCAAACTCAAATATCACACATGTCGCTTGGTTTCGGGCCCTAACATTGGCATCGCATTAAACCGCCCTTACAAGCCTATCAGGGACCCAATAACCAACCTTGGAGGCCTCTTTGTCCCCTAGGGTCTCCCGTGCGATATGGGGCGAAAATATTAACGACGTGGGTGGGTGGGTGGGGCGAAAATATTAACGATATGGGGCGATATGGCCCTAGGGACCCTCGGTGACATGGGACGTGGGTGCTCACTGGGCGTTGTGACATAGGAATGGGCGCTCACTGGGCGCTGGGACAAGGGACATGGGCGCTCACTGGGCGTTGGGACATGGGATATGGCGCTGGGACATGGGTGCTGGGTCATAGGACATGGGTGTTGCGCCATGGGATAAGGGTGCTACAGCACCATGGAACATGGGTGCTGCGTCATGGGACAAGGATGCTACAACACCATGGGACATGGGTGCTGCGTCATGGGACATGGGTGCTGCGTAATGGGACAAGGGTGCTACAGCGTCATGGGACAAGCGTGCTGCAGCACCATGGGACATGGGTGCTGCATCATGGGACATGGGTGCTGCGTCTTTGGACAAGGGTGCTGCAGCACCATGGGACAAGCGTGTTGCAGCGTCATT
>CM076141.1:20432500-20570000 GCA_038025085.1 Tetragonia tetragonoides
AATTTATTCTTAGGTTGCACTAAAACCATAAACTACTCTTAGAGTAGTCATCTAGTCATCTCAACTAGAGTAACAAGCATATATCTCAAAAGTATGCTCCTTTACGTTAAATCCATCATCATATCACAATCTAACTATAAACTCTCATTGAGTTAAACAACATCTTAAGCATATCATAAGATGTAACAATTCATGAACGATAAAATTTCAATCATGATGTAAAAATAAACAAACATCTCTAAACAATGACAATGAAGGTAACACATGAATAATCACTCAAATAACAGTATCATACTTCTCCAACTGATAAGAATGATGATTACCTTTCGATTCAATCACCACTTATCACAAAGAACAAGTCTGAAATCTGAAATCAGCACACGTGATCTGAAACAAACGCTCAAACGGACCATCCAACAAAGTCGAGATCCTCTAAAATTTGGTGTACATGCTGAGGACATACTAAAGTTCAATCCCAGCTAACAGTTTGAGGAAAGAAGGTGTAGGTTTTGAGATATGATAGAACAAAAGAGGCGGATTTCAATCTCGCATCAGCACCGCGCTGCCTCAAGAGAAAACTGATTTGGGGTACCAAATGATCTCTAAAAATTATGAAACATTGCATTCTGGTTCTAGACATATGGTTCTCAAACATATCAAAATTTAAGTTCACGAGATATGTATAACAGGAGAAACGGAGTTTTCAATCCGACAGTGTGTGCTGGACAGCATTTAGGGTTTTTGTAAGGCTTGGAAGAGAGAAAAAGTGAGTGAGCTATATGAACTCACTAGGGCACGAATGGTGAGGAATAAAAAATCAGATATAGGAGTGTTAAAGGTATTTATAGAGGTTAGGAAATCCTAATCCAACTAGAACACAACTCAATTAAGGAAACTATCACAAGGGAAATATCTTTTCCTTTCCAAACACCAATTAATAAAGAAATAAATATTAATAAATATTTTTTCCTCCAAATATGCATATCCCAAATCAAATAATAATATTTTTGAATATAATAAATATTATAAATATGCGGGGTATTACATTCTATCCTCCTTAAAAAGATTTTCGGCCTCGGAAATCACTACGCAACAACTAGGACATAAAAGTCCGATTCTTAGCCTTTGGGTTATAGGCCCGCCAAAAATAAAATTCACGTAAAACAGATTGGCATATAAGCGAAACAAAGAGAAACGCGAGCATATGAAGATGCATGCGTTAAACCCAAAACTAACCCGCTCTGATACCGTTTGTAACACCCATGAATACTTTTATAATCAATAATATTTACAACAGCGGAAGACTTCTATACAAAATCCAGGACATATCGCCACACTCACTCCACTGAATGAGTGCAAGGCTAAACAGTACAACTCTCAATAACTTAATAGTACAATAAATGACTATTCATTACAAATGATGAACACAAAATATTAAAGACCATCTTCTTGGAAGCTCTATTCCAAACTTAATCTTCAATGCAACTCTGGGCCAATCACAAATCTACTCCCCCATGCAAACGAATTTCGCATAGGTTCATCATAGGTCCAACATTGAAGAGAAATGGACAACAAACACACGTAGCACAAAAGCAACCAGTCAGCAAAGCTGAGTAACTCAATATTCATCGAACAATATACAAATTCCTAATTTCATATGAATGTATTTAAAAGCTACAAGTGCATACCTCAATCAATCGATGCGAGAGCCGAGATATCCGTTGCCGAGAGTCGTTTTGTAAGTACGTACGGGTGCCACGCCTAACGCCGACGAACCGGACGCGGGAGGGCACTCTATGTGTTCATGTTCCTTGGCGCTTTTCGCGCCGGGCGGCACCCACGAGGAGCGCCCCCGACTAGGGAAGGAGCTGTTAGCCCAAGGACCTTCAGCGCCACTCCCCGGAGTGATAAACGTGTTCACGGGTCGTTCTGCTAGGCAGGTTTCGACAATGATCCTTCTTCAGGTTCACCTACGGAAACCTTGTTACGACTTATCCTTCCTCTCAATGATATGGTTCAATGGACTTCTCGCGACGTTGCCGGCGGCGAACTGCCCACGTCGCCGCGACCGAACATTTCACCGGACCATTGAATCGGTAGGAGCAATGGGTGGTGTGTACAAAGGGCAGGGACGTAGTCAACGCGAGCTGATGACTCGCGCTTACTAGGAATTCCCCGTTGAAGACCATCATGATGAAATTTCAAAGATCACCCGGGCCTGTCGTGCAAGGATATAGACTCGTTGAATACATCAGTGTAGCGCGCGTGCAACCCTGAACATCTAAGGGCATCACATACCTTTTATTGCCTCAATCTTATGTGGCCTTGAAGGCCATAGTCCCTCTAACAAGCTAGCTGCGAAGGTATGACTCCGCATAGCTAGTTAGCAGGCTAAGGTCTCGTTCGTTAACGGAATTAACCAGACAAATCGCTCCACCAACCAAGAACGGCCATACACCACCACCCATAGAATCAAGAAAGAGCTCTCAAACTGTCAATCCTTACTATGTCTGGACCTGGTAAGTTTCCTCGTGTTAAGTCAAATTAAGCCGCAGGCTCCACTCCAGGTGTTTCCCTTCCGTCAATTCCTTTAAGTTTCAGTCTTGCGACCATACTCCCCCGGAACCCAAAAACTTTGATTTCTCATAAGGTGTCGGCGGCGTCCTAAAAGTAACTTCCGTCGATCCCTAGTCGGATTCGTTTATGGTTGAGACTAGGACAGTATCTGATCGTCTTCGAGCCCCCAACTTTCATTCTTGATTAATGAAAACATCCTTGGCTAATGCTTTCCTAGTTGTTCGTCTTTCATAAATCCAAGAATTTCACTTCTGACTATGAAATATGAATGCCCCCGTGTGTCCCTGTTAATCATTATTCCGATCCCGAAGGCCAACACAATAGGACCGGAATCCTATGATGTTATCCTATGCTAATGTATCCAGAGCGTAGACCTGCTTTGAGCACTCTAATTTCTTCAAAGTAACAGCACCGGTGGCACGACCCGGCCAGTTAAGGCCAGGAGCGCAACGCCGGCAAATGGAGCAGGACGACTGGTGCACACAGCGAGGCGGACCGGTCGGCCCACCCCAAGGTCAAACTACGACCTTTTTAACTTCAACAACTTAAATATACACTATTGGAGCTGGAATTACCGCGGCGGCTGGCACACGAGTTTCCCTCCAATGGATCCTCGTTAAGGGAGTTAGATTGTACTCATTCGAGTTACCAGACTCAAAGAGCCCGGTATTGTTATTTATTGTCACTACCTCCCCGTGTCAGGATTGGGAATTTGCGCGCCTACTGACTTCCTTGGATGTGGTAGCCATTTCTCAGGCTCCCTCTACGGAATCGAACCCTAAGTCTCCGTCACCCGTCACCACCATGGTAGGCCACTATCCTACCATCGAAAGTTGATAGGGCAGAAATTTGAATGATGCGTCGCTGGCGCAATGGCTGTGCGATCCGTTGAGTTATCATGAATCATTAGAGCAACGGGCAAAGCCCGCGTCGACCTTTTATCTAATAAATGCATCCTATCCAGAAGTCGGGGTTTGTTGCACGTATTAGCTCTAGAATTACAACGGTTATCCGAGTAGAAAGTACCATCAAATAAACTATAACTGATTTAATGAGCCATTCGCAGTTTCACAGTCTGAATTAGTTCATACTTACATATGCATGGCTTAATCTTTGAGACAAGCATATGACTGGTGGCAAGATCAACCAGGTAGCACCATCTATCGACGCCGGACGCGTATGAGCCTTTCCGAGTGATCGAGAGGTCAACTCGCGCTCGACCGTCGTTTTTGCTGAGCGAAGAATGATAGATTGGACAGCTAAGACCTTTCGGACCCCTGCCCGCTCAGTGTTCCGCATCCCAGAGAACAGCTAGAGCATGCAGCCCATGCCACAGCCGCACCGAAGGCTCGCCGTGGGTGGACGACGTGCTCAGCTTAAGTGGTCCACCCGGCACCCATCGGAGGATGTCGGACGAAGATCTCATCTTTTCAAGGTCACGATTACCATCCGTAGGCATCAAACACTGGAAACCAAGCTTCGTCCAAGGCAATTCGCTCTTGGAGCAATCGATGAAAAGGTCTGTGGGTGTGCTGTTGACTGCACGAGGATGAACCCCTCTAACCCAAACGGACTGAGTGCCACTCACATGCGCTCACAATTACTGCGCTAAAATCACCCTCGACGTACCCACGAAACTACATAGTAGCCCCATGGATGTCCGATTGAGACCCAAACGAGCACTACGCTCGGCGTGAAAATATGGATGAAGGGAGATCACATCCATACAATGTTTATACCCACCCGCCGGCAAGACGGCTCAATCCCGAATGAGATCACATCCATCCGACGTCGAGCGGATGGCTCATCCCGAAGAGGATCACATCTTTCCGACGTCGTCGGAACAACTCAATCCCGAAGGAGATCGCATCCATCCGACGTTTATACCCGCAAGGCGGCTAGATAGCTCATCCCGAAGGAGATCACATCCATCCGACGTTGGCTAGATGGATCATCCCGAAGGAGATCACATCTATCCGACGTCGTCTGGATAGCTCGATCCCGAAGGAGATCACATCCGTCCAACATTTATACCTACATCGTAACCGTTTGCCATCGTCGACCTCGACAGCACCCGAGTGGACGCGATATGACACAACTCGGCGCCTAGTAGGCGCTTCATGTCGCTTCTGTCACTGGCGCGGCGTCCGTGTCCTGTGTAGGGGGCCGGTGCTTGAGCCGAGGTGTCGTTTGGTGTCCGGCTATGATGGCGCACGACTTGACACTACTCGGCACCTGGTAGGCGCTTCATGTCGCGTCGCTTGCCTTCCTTTGCCCACAAGCACTCTCTCAAGCAACTACCCCCTAAAGAGTATTATAAGGTTTAGTGGTTCTAACAGAAGTAGACATGCCCTGTGTATAACTTTCATACTGGGGGTTTTTGAGAGTTTGGATAATTATATTCCAAAAGTTCCACCTCAAACTTTTCAAGTATATTATTAAGTTACGGAAAT
This sequence comes from Tetragonia tetragonoides, assembly GCA_038025085.1. Classification (NCBI taxonomy): domain Eukaryota; kingdom Viridiplantae; phylum Streptophyta; class Magnoliopsida; order Caryophyllales; family Aizoaceae; genus Tetragonia; species Tetragonia tetragonoides. The sequence goes on from CM076141.1 coordinate 20,437,531, forward strand.
TTTTTAAATTTTTTTTTTCACACAAGGCAGCTATTTAATTTTTAAATTAAAAAATAGGCAGAAAAATAGGAAATAAATAAAAAATAGGCAGAAAAATAGGAAATAAATAGAAATAAAAAATAGGCAGAAAAATAGGAAATAAATAAAAAATTTTCACACAAAATTTGGAAATATTTTTGAGACCTCACTTTAATTTTTGAAAAAATTTTGAGACCTCACTCCTCACTTTTGGGGGTAGGAAGTTCCGGCCCTCACCCACGTTTTTGGCGTTCCGGCCCTTACATTGTTGTCCCGTAAAAATGCCCTTACAAGCCTATCATGGACCAGATAACCGACCCTGAGGACCTCCCATGTCCCTTTGGGATGTCCCGTGCGATATGGTGTGAAAATATACACCTACAGTCCGAAGCTTCTCGGAAGCCAAAAAAAGGTGGATTATATCCTTTGATTTCGGCTTCACGGGGCTCGGGTGTCATTTTTGCCCAAACATATCCTAGGGGTCTATCATGATCCTAGAGGACCCTAAGAGCTCTGGGAGGGTCATCCTTAACCCCGAACACCGATATCACCCATGCCTTCGGTATTCCGACACTTACATTGGCATCGCGTAAAACCGCCCTTACAAGCCAATCAGGGACCCAGTAACTGACCCTGGGGCCCTCCCATGTCCCCTATGGGTTTCCCGTGCGATATGGGGCGAAAATATTAATCTCCAAAAATTTGCTTCCAGAGGCCCAGAACACATGTCATATAGCATTGCCGGGGCCCGGCTGCCGTTTTTGCCCAAATTTTTTTTTTTTGGAGGGGGGTCTATCATGGCCCTAGGGGACCCTCGGTGCCCCGGGAGGGGCCACCTTAATCCCCGAACTCATATCACACATGTCGCCTGTTTTTAGGCCCTAACAACGGCTTCGCGTAAAACCACCCTTACAAGCGAATCAAGGACCCAGTAACCGACCCTGGGGGCCTCCCATTCCCCTATGGGTCTCTTGTGTGATATGGGGCAAAATTATTAATGTCCAAAAGTTTGCTTCCGGAGGCCCAGAACACGTGTCCTATAGCATTCCCGTGGCCCGGTTGCCGTTTTCGCCCAAAATTTTTTCGGGGTTGTATCATGGCCCTAAGGGACCCTCGGTGCCCCGGGAGACTATCCTTGATCCCCGAACTCCGATATCACACATGTCGCCTGTTTTCGGGCCCTAACATTGGCATCGCATAAAACCACCCTTACAAGCCTATGAGAGAGCCAAAAACCGACCCTGGGGGCATCCCATGTCCCGTAGGGGTCTCCCGTTTGATATGGGGCGAAAATATTGACGTCGAAAAGTTTGCGTCCGGAGGCACAGAACACGAGTCCTATTGCATTCCCGGGGCCCGATTGCCGTTTTCGCCCACAACTTTTTCAGGAGGTCTATCATGGCCCTAGGGGATCCTTGGTGCCCTGGGAGGGTCACCTTGATCCCCTAACTCCAATAGCACCCATGTCGCCTATTTTCGGGCCCTAACATTGGCAGGTTTCAGAAGGGGAGCTGATCAGTGTGCTGAAAATTGGTAGAAAGGCTCAGAAAAATCAGAAGCAGTTTGTTCTGTAAGGCAGAACCCAGCAGGAAGGCAGGACCAGAATCTAGGAGAGGTTTTAGCAGGAAAAACAGAAGACATGCAGGGCTCCAGCACCTGTACAGGGATCTAGACAGTAGATTGAAATAGATCAGCTTGATGGGCACAGCAGGTAGATGAAGCAAGAAAGAAGAAGGAATGAATCAGCTTCTGGAAGTTTTTGTTGTAATATTTTTAGATATCTATATTTTTGTATTTTGCTGTAAGTCAGAAATAATTTTTGCAAATTGTAATGTTTACAGAGATGGTGAGAAACAATTTTTGCAATTTGTAATGTTTACAGAGAGGGTGAACCACTGCCTGTAGTGAGTTGCACCAGATTGAAGGGTTGTAAGGTAGTAGAGGGATGTAGAAAAAAGGAACCCTACCTAGTAGGTGGCCTTGGATCTGCATTGCCTAAGGACTGTAATCTTGTTACATTACAGAGAGCAATAATACAATTTCTGACTTGCACCAAAAAAAACATTGGCATCGCATCGCATCGCAATTTTCTCTCTCTAAAATGCTCTAACCTCTCTCCTCGACAGTGCTCGTTAACCATTAACGCAGCTCTGAGTTCTAATGGGGAAGAAAGACAAAGCTAAACGAGTGAATGGAAATCACGATGACGATGCGGGAAAATCAACAGCTCCACCTTGTCCCACAAAAAATGTGACACAAAGGCAACGTACCAGCGCAACCCATGAAAATCTAGATCGAGTAATGCGCAACCTCATGGATGAATTTGAGGACCCAGAAGTAATGACACCAGATGCATAAACAGAAACAGTGCAGCAAATGGAATTAGCGAGGGAAAAAATCAATTCTTGGCTTTCGAAGATGAAGGAAAGAGCCAATAATCAAGGTTCGGATGAGGAAGAGGATGAAGCTCCAGAACAAGGCAAACAACAGGAATTTGCAGATCCAGGTAAAACCTCAGCTTGGGAAAAATTCGACATAACTAAATTAAAAAATGCCGGTTTTAAATTGGATTTTATAGCACCTGTTATGCTTGAGGGAAAACCTGTAGGGGAAATTAATTTCAAGGACATCGAATCTGAAATTAATTATTGGAATCAAGCAATTGTTTGCTATGTTATGGGGTTAAGGCCACCTATCAATGTGCTCAGTGCGTTTCTTAGGAGAATTTGGTCGAAACGGGGAATGAATAAAATTGCAATGATGAAAAATGGTTTAGTTATTGTCAGATTTGATTCTATGGAACAGAGAGATGCTGTGCTAGAGGAAGGGGTTTATCATTTTGATAATAAACCCATGATTGTCAGACCATGGTCTAAGAATGTAGACAATGCTCATGAGGAGCTCACGTCTGTTCCTATATGGGTCAAATTTCCTGGTTTGAATGTCAAGTACTGGAATGCAATGGGTTTGAGTAAAATTGCAAGTTTAGTAGGTAGGCCAATGATGGCTGACAGGAACACAGAACTCAAAGTGGGGATTCAGTATGCTAGAGTGCTGGTTGAAGTGGAAATAGGGGGTGAGTATCCTGACAAGATCCATTTCAAGAATGAAAAGGGGAATATAGTGGAACAAGAAGTGGAGTATGACTGGAAACCTGTACTGTGCAACTACTGCAAACAACATGGACACAGTGAGCCTGAATGCGGAAAAAAGAAAGCCATACCTGGGCCTGTGACTCAAGTAGTGCCTGTGCAGCACCTACCTGTGCAGCAAGCAAACCCTAGAAACCAGCAACGGAAGAATGCAGGGAGAGGTAGAGGTAGAATGGGTAATGCAGGGAGAGGATTGAGAGCTGGAAGAGGATACTACAGACAAGTTCAACAGCCTAACACTGCTAAAACAAAGCTACAGAATCCTTTTGATATACTGCAAAGTGTAGATGGGGAACAGGAGGTGATGCAGGCACAAGGACAATCAACAGTGCCAGGAACACAGGAGGATCAGAACTCAGAGGAAATGCCATTACATGGTAAGTCTCCTATCTTGACTGGTAGTCATGGATAGGATCCTTATATGGAATGTTAGAGGCCTGAATGGCCCAAATAAGCAGAGGGATGTGGCCCTCTTCTTTAAAAAAAATAAATGTGGATTGGTGGCTTTTCTTGAAACAAAAATCAGATTAGTTAACCTGGAAAAATGCAAAAAAAGGTTCATGCCAGAGTGGGAATCCTTTAGTAACCATAATGACCATAGGCTGGGTAGAATTTGGATTAGATGGTTACCAGATTATTTTCATGTTGAAGTGATTTTCTCCTCTGTGCAAATGGTTATATGTAAGGTGAGAAATATGGAGACGAAAAAGGAATTTATGGTGAGTTTTGTATATGGACTGAATGAGAAAGAAGATAGGAAACAATTATGGAAGGATATTAATGATTTTGCTACTATTTGCAACAAACCTTGGATTGTTGGTGGGGATTTCAACAATGTGCTGCTACCTGGGAACAAACAAGGTGGCCTTCCAATCACTCTTGCTGAAATTCAAGATTTTAAATCCTGCATTGAAAGCTGTTTCCTCATTGAAATGAGTTGGTCTGGGTGTCAATACACCTGGAATAATAGGCATGAGGGGGGGGGGAAGAGTATACTCTAAAATAGACTGGGCCTTTGTAAACAGTCTATGGCTGCAGGAGTTTGATCAGTGCATCCTACAGTTCCTACCAGAGGATGTATCTGGCCACTCTCCTATTTGCTTAACTCTTCACAAAAACCTGACTATAAGAAATTCCCCCTTTAAATTCTTTAACATGTGGAGCCTCCACTCTGATTTCCAAGCCTTGGTGCAGCAAGCCTGGATTTACAGAACACAAGGCACAAAAATGTTTAGAGTTTATCAAAAACTGAAAAGAGTGAAAACTGTCCTGAAAAAGCTAAATAAAGATGAATTTAGTGATATATTAGCTCAGGCTGATATTGCTAGAACTGTAATGACTCAAGCCCAGACAGATGCAAACAAGGAGCCTCTCACTAAGGCACTGCAGAAGGAAGAAATTCCGGCTAGAAGGAGGTTTAATGAGCTGAACATGGCAGCTGAGAACTTTCTACAATAAAAGAGCAAGGTTAAATTGGTACAATTGGGAGATGGAAACAATCAGTTTTTTCATGCAATTATGAAACAGAGAAGACAACAGAACAGATTGCATTCCATCAAGACACAGGAGGGTATCTTATTGGAAGACAAAGACTTGATTATTGAAGAATTTGTGGGGTTTTGCAGGAAAATGCTGGGGGTATCAGGTATCAGGGACACCACAGCAGAAGGTAGCTTCTTTTCAGCAGGACATAGGCTAGACATGCAGCAACAGATGATCATTAGTGCGCCTGTGACTGCTGATGAAGTGGAGAAAGCTATGTTTGATATTGACTGCATTAAAAGCCCAGGCCCTGATGGCTTTGGCTCAGGATTTTTTGAAGGAGTGTGGCATATTGTGGGGGAAGAAGTGACTAATGCAATTATTGATTTTTTTGATTCCTCTAAAATGCTTAAAGAGGTGAATGCAACTAATCTATGTCTTGTGCAGAAAATTACAAATCCTGAGAAGGCTTCTGATTTTAGGCCTATTGCTTGCTGCAACACCATCTACAAATGCATATCCATGATTCTACGTGGGAGATTGGCAAGAGTGCTTCCTGACCTTATCTCTGTGAACCAGGGTGCTTTTGTGGCTCAGAGGTCAATAGTACACAACATAATGATTTGTCAGGACCTAATCAAGCATTACAACAAGAAGCAATCGTCACCAAGATGCTTGATGAAGATAGATCTAAGGAAAGCCTATGACACAATTCACTGGAGTTTTGTCAAGGAGATGCTGCAAGGGTATGGTTTCCCAGTAAAGTTCATTGGTTGGGTACTTGAGTGTATACAAACTGCCAGTTTCAGCATCAACATGAATGGAGAGGTTCATGGATTCTTTCCTGCTAATGTGGCATTAGGCAGGGAGATCCAATATCTCCACTAATTTTTGTATTGGTAATGGAATATTTATCAAGGATCCTGAAATTAGCATGCATGGACAAGTGCTTCAGTTGGCATCCAATGTGCAAGGAACTAGCATTGAGTCACCTATGCTTTGCTGGTGACTTGATGTGCTTCTGCAAAGCTGCCCCTGAATCTGTAAGTATCATGATGAACAACATTAATTACTTTGCACAAGCTACTGGTCTGTTTGCTAATAAGGAGAAATCCAACCTGTACATAGCTGGTGTAAATGAAGAAATTAAGAGAGAACTGTTAGCTTTATCAGGGTTCAGGGTGGGTACACTACCTATGAAGTATTTGGGAGTTCCATTGTCTCCATCTAAGTGGAGCAAAATAGACTGTGAATGCTTGGTTGATAAAATGACAAAAAAATTGCAGATATGGGCTTCTAGGAACCTCTCATATGCAGGAAGGGCTCAAGTTAGTAATTCTGTATTATTCTCTATACATGTGTACTGGTCTAGCATTTTCATAATGCCTGCAGGGGTACTTAAAAGTGTAGAGCAAAAGTGCAGATTTTTCTTGTGGGGCTCCACTGATCAGAAGCATAAGACTAGCTTGATGGCATGGGATATGGTATGCAGACCTAGGAAAAATGGGGGCATAAACATAAAGAATTGCAAATGGTTTAATATAGCTTTAAATGGGAAGCATATTTGGGATTTAGCCACAAAAAAAGACACCTTGTGGGTAAAATGGATAAATGGGGTTTATTTGAAGGGAGTCAATTTTCTGGAATTATGCACCTGTATGGGGAACCAGTTGGTACTGGAATAAGCTCAACAAAATCAAGAGCTATTTCCAGGATCAATATACAGTGAGAGGGGTCTGGAAGGGAGCTCCTGATGGTTGTTATTCTGCTGCAAGAGGATACAGTGTTCTAACAAGGGTTATGCCAAAGTATAGACATGCTAACCTGATGTGGGGAAGGATAACCATGCCAAGACAAAGCTTCTGCTTATGGCTAGCACATCAGGGGAGACTGCTAACAAAGGACAGGATGCAGAAAATGGGGTTCCTGAATGGTGATGATGTCTGCAACCTGTGCAAAGAAAAGCCAGAAGACCATAACCACCTTTTCTTCAGCTGCAGTGTGTCAACAGGGGTGCTGGATCAACGGAGAGGTTGGTTACAGATATCAGCAAGAGGAAACACAATCCAGGGCATGCTTAACTGGATAAGTAGGTAAAAGTGCTCAAGTTTCAGAAAAGAAGTGTATGCAGCAGGACTTGCCGCAGCTGTGTACTGGATATGGAGAAGCAGAAATATTCAACATTTTGAGGGAAGCAGTCTGTCTGTGATGCAGACCATGCAGCAGATTCAGCAGACAATCAGAATCAGAATACAGCAATGCAGCAGGATGAGGAAGATCAACAGCAAGGATAAAAGATGGATAGAAAGAGTATAACTGTTCTCTGCACTAACTCTGTGTAGGTTTATGTGTGTGGAAATGTTTTAAGTTTTCTATAGAAATTGTAACAGATTATTGTTTTGTATTTTGGTATTTGCTGTAAGTCAGGAATGTCTGTATTTTTTGTACCAGTTAGGATGAGCCACTGGATGCAGTGTGTGGCTCCAGTTATTATCTAGGGTTGTATGGTTGTAAAGGGATGTAGAAAAAAGGAACCCTACCTAGTAGGTGGCCTTGGATCTACATTGCCTATGGGCTGTAATCTTGCTACATTGCAGCTAGTAATAATACAATTTCTGACTTGCACCAAAAAAAAAAAAACATTGGCATCGCATAAAACCACCTCTACAAGCCTATCAGGGACCCAATAACTGACCTGGGGGCCTCCCATATCCCCTAGTGGTCTCCCGTGCGATATGGGGCGAAAATAGTAACGTCGAAAAGTTTGCGTCCGGAGGACCAGAACACGTCGCTTACAGCAATTTTCGCCCAAACTTCTCTGGGGAAGGTCAATCATGGCCCTAGAGGACCCTCGGTGACATGGGCATGGGTGCTCACTGGGCGTTGTGACATGGGACATGGGCGCTAACTGGGCGCTGGGACATGGGACCTGGGCGCTGGGACATGGGCGCTCACTGGGTGCTGGGACATGGGACATTGGCGCTGGGACATTGGCGCTGGGACATGGGTGCTGGGTCATGGGACATGGGTGCTGCGTCATGGGACATGGGTGCTTCGTCATGGGACATGGGTGCTGCAGCGTCATGGGACATGGGTGTTGGAGCACCATGGGACATGGGGGGTGCTGCGTCATGGGACAAGGGTGCTGCAGCCCATTGGGACATGGGTGCTGCGTCATGGGACATGGGTACTTAAAGGGTGTTGCAGCACCAAGGGACAAGGGTGCTGCATTACGGGACATGGGTGTTGCGTCATGGGACAAGGGTGCTGTGTCATGGGACAAGCGTACTGCAGCATCACGTGACAAGCGTGCTGCGTGGACAAGGGCGCTGCAGCACCATGTCATGGGACAAGTCGCGCCATGGGTCATGGGTGCTGCTTCATGGGACATAGGTGCGGGTTATGCCGCGTCATAGGCACTTCTTCCTAGAACGGTCACGGGCATGGACATTTTGATATCTTTATACTTTGGAATTTTTCATACTTAGCCCATATGACTTAGCCTCTTCCCTTCTTCATACTTATGTTCCTGTCTCCTTTTTCGAAACCTCTTTTTTAGTGACATATCAAGAATTGGGGATTTGGGGGGAAGGGGGAGGGACGAATCAAAGCAACTAGGGCTGAATCTCAGTGGATCGTGGCAGCAAGGCCACTCTGCCACTTACAATACCCCGTTGCATATTTAAGTCGTCTACAAAGGATTCAAGTCGCCGCTCGGTAGGAATTGTACTTCAAGGCGGCCCTCGCGGCGCATCCGCCGCGCTGGCTTAGCCTACAACACGTGCCCTTGGGGGCCGAGGCCCCTACTGCTGGTCGACAATTGGGCGGCGAGCGCATGCGTCACTTCTGGCCAGGATTCTGACTTAGAGGCATTCAGTCATAATCCAGCACACGGTAGCTTCGCGCCACTGACTTTTCAACCAAGCGCGATGACCAATTGTGTGAATCAACGGTTCCTCTCGTACTAGGTTGAATTACCATCGTGACACTGTCATTAGTAGGGTAAAACTAACCTGTCTCACGACAGTCTAAACCCAGCTCACGTTCCCTATTGGTGGGTGAACAATCCAGCACTTGGTGAATTCTGCTTCACAATGATAGGAGTAGCCGACATCGAAGGATAAAAAAGCAACGTCGCTATGAACGCTTAGCTGCCACAAGCCAGTTATCCTTGTGGTAACTTTTCTGACACCTCTAGCTTCAAATTCTGAAGATCTAAAGGATCGTTAGGCCACGCTTTCACGGTTCGTATTCGTACAGAAAAATAGGAATCAAACGAGCTTTTACCCTTCTGTTCAGCACGAGATTTATGTTCTCGTTGAGCTCATCTTAGGACACCTGCGTTATCTTTTAACAGATGTCCCGCCCCAGCCAAACTCCCCACCTGACATTGTCCTCAGCCCGGATCGGCCCGCAATGTGAGCCTTAGGTCCAAAAAGAGGGGCAGTGCCCCGCCTCCGACTCACGGAGTAGTGGTATTTCACATGCGCCAAAGCTCCCACTTATGCTACACCTCTCAAGTCATTTCACAAAGTGGGACTACAGTCAAGCTCAACAGGGTCTTCTTTCCCAGCTGATTCTGCCTAGCCCGTTCCCTTGGAGGTGGTTCGCTGGATAGTAGATAGAGAGACAGTGGGAATCTCGTTAATCCATTCATGCGCGTCACTAATTAGATGACGAGGCATTTGGCTACCTTAAAAGAGTTATAGTTACTCCTGCCCTTTACCCGCGCTTGGTTGAATTTCGTCACTTTTACATTCAGAGCATTGGGCAGAAATCACATTGCGTTTACATCCGCAATGACCATCGCAATGCTTTGTTTTAATTAAACACTCGGATTCCCCTAGTCCGTACCAGTTCTGAGTCGACTGTTCAACGCCCGGGGAAGGCCCTCGAAGGAGCTGTTCCCAGTCCGTTCCCCGGCCGGCACGAGGCGACCCAGCCCTCAGAGCCAATCCTTTTCCCAAAGTTATGGATCCATGTTGCCGATTTCCCTTGCCTACATTGTTCCATCGACCAGACGTTGTTCACCTTGGTGACCTGATGTGGTTATTAGTACGACCGGGCATGATCAGTACTCGGTCCTCCGGATCTTCAAGGGCCGCCGGGGGCGCTTCGGACACCACGCGTCCTGCGGTGCTCTTCTAGCTGCTGGACCCTACCTCCGGCTGAGCCGATTCCAGGGTGGGCAGGCTGTTAAACAGAAAAGGTAACTCTTCCTTAGGCCCCCGCCGACGTCTCCGGACTCCCTAACGTTGCTGTCAACTGCCATGTCCCGGTTCAGGAATTTTAATCCGATTCCCTTTTCGAAGCACGCGCGAAAGGTTCTATCGAACGGGCTTCCCCCGTCTCATAGGATCGACTAACCTATGTGCAAGTGCCGTTCACATGTAACCTTTCCCCTATTCGACCTTCAAAGTTCTCATTTGAATATTTGCTACTACAGATATAACAAAAATATCAAGGGTCGAGCTATCGACCCCCGTCCTAGCTACGCCAGAAGAATCCTGACCTTCAGCAGAGCCAGGATCATCGACAACTCTAAAAAGGGATTTCTTCACCTCGAGGGGCAACCCCTTATCGAGGGTTCCCCCGCCCGCTGCTCAACATTACCAACAGACCCGGGAAGATCTAGCTCAACTACCAGTTTCGTACCGACCCAAGGACTACAATTATGCTCTGGCTCGAGTACGAGGGTCGGCTCAGCCATGAATCGACCCTTAGGCTTTCTGTACGCTCAACCCTGACGCCAGCACATGTACTATGCGAATATTTCTACAGAGATTCGGATGACTGCCTTGGCGCCCACGCTCTCTAAGCCCCAAGGACAGAACTGACGACATCAACTGTACGAACCCCTACATGGAATCATCCCAAGGGATCGTACCACAACTCACGTGACCAACCCCTCTAAGCCGACTTAGAGAGGGACGTACGTACAGGGCTGCGTGTCCACTTTTCATTCGACGAAGCTAGCCGACTTTTGCCCTATAAATACCTGCGCGGAAATCAAGGCAAAGGTAAGGTCATTCTATTGAGAGAACATTCACGCCGCCTGACATCGAGCTCTGACATTCCGTCTTTCAGCTCTCTTTTTCCCATAGTCTGACGCTCAATCAAATCCTCACCTCATTACTCCAAATATACCTGCCTGTACAAAAGTACCTCTCGTACAGATCTCCATTTACTAACTTAAGCATCGGAGGGGTCTTGTCGGGTCGACCCCCCGAGCACCTTTGCTTGTCTTGTGCAGGTAGCAGTGGAGAGGGCCAGGGAAACAGACAAACAGCACCCGCTCGCACATCTCGATCCAAACATCTTCCCAGTGTTCGACCCCCCTTCAAATCGGGGGAAACATTTGGCGCCATCTTTGGGGAAGGTGTATGGTTTTGCATGAGTGAGCGGCCAGAAACCCCAGATTCAATCGAACTCCCTGACCTAATAACTACAAATGTGCTTACACCCCCATATCTACGCAAGAAACACACAATAGTTAACATGGAAGCTATCCCGGATCTCGAGGGATCACAACATTCTGATGAGAATGGGAGCCAAACCATTGGAAATCCCGAAGTCCCTATAACTCGGGGGGAACTACAGCAGATCATGGGGGAATTACAAAATACGATGAAGGAAACTCTTGAGTGTCTAGCGAAAGAGTTGAGGCCTCCTAAAAACCGGGAAAAGGGGGAAACTTTGAGGGAAGGGAGCAGAGTTCCATCAGAGACCAGGCGTCCTCCCCCTCCTCCGCGACCCGAACCATCTTCGTCTCTAACAAGTGGGTCTATGAGGGACAGCTGGTCCACTCGTAGCACTGGCGGATCCAAAGAACGCAAAACATCTCGAGGGAAACCCTTGAATTGCCCGACTAACTCGGACGACTTGAGGAAATTCCTCGAGAAAAAAAGAGCAGAGAAAGAGGTCAGCTTAGGGGTATTATACTCAAAAGGGAGGAAGCCCGGCGAGCGGAAGAACAACAGCTCCAAGAGCTATACCAACTCTATGAAAAAGAGAAACAGAAAGGGTCGAGTCGGACTCAAGAAGACCTTCGCAATATCATTGAATACCGAGAGGCTGAACGCCAAATCGAAGAGCAGAAATTAAAAGAGTTGAATCAAAGATATGAGAATGAACGAAAACGGGATCAGGAACTCCTCCCGGGGTTCAGTCCACCTCAAATTAACACAATCTTGCAACCGTCGATACTCCAAATCCCGTGCCCCACCACCATGGGGAACGTTGGGGTACCTAATACCTTAGCAAACTTGGGGAGTGAAACACCAGCTGTAGGATTAACTCCGTTCAGCGACGAGATCATGGCGGCTCCAATGCCATCAAAATTAAAACCAATGGCGGACAAGTATGAGGTCCCCCAGAACCCACAAGATCCCATCATGGCTTACAGAGCGACCATGATGAACCAAACTCTAAGTGATGCGACGCTGCGCAGAAATTTTCCAATGACTTTGAAGGGGCTTGCCATCCGATGGTATGCCTCACTTGCCCCTAAGAGTATCTACTCTTGGGCTCAGCTGGAAAAAATCTTCAAGAATCACTTCGCGGCACACATCCAGCAGAGAAAGACCACGGAACACCTCTACAAACTAAAACAGGACAAGAAAGAGGGCTTGAAAGATTACCTTGCTCGATATAATGCAGAAACCCTCGAAACTGATGACTTGGACGAAAGGCTCGCCAGCGCGGCCTTTGTGTCAGGGTTAACCGAGGGGCCGCACTTCAAGTTCCAGATAAATTTGAAGCGAGAGGAAAAAGGATTCCTAACCCTGCTAGAGGTTAGACGATTCACCGTGGCATATGCCAACTCACAGGAACAGTCGGGACGATCAGCGGCCTCTTAAAAGAAGTGACTGGAGGAAGACTGACCCTTCAGATGATCAGTGGTCGTTCAGTGTTAACCAACAAACCATCTTCAACAAGATGGATCGAAAACTGCTCGACATCCCGCCTCCCATTGTTAGGGATCTCTCTGAGAGAAACCCAAAGCATCGATGCGCATACCATGACGATGTGGGGCATACGACCCAAGACTGTTAGAGGCTGGTAAAAAACCTTGAGAAACTAGCTGAGGAAGGAAAGTTGAAGCAATTCCTCAAAAAGAAAAATGTCTACAAAAAACGCTAGGTGACGACGGTTGTGGAAGACGAAGAGTATGAAGAGGATGATATGACAAACGTCGTTAAAATGCTCGATGGTGGCCTAGGTGGAGGAGGGTCGACCAAAAAGCAACGACAGGATGATTATCGCAGTGCTGAACAAATAATGGCTGTGGGGGTTCCCCCCATAGGCAAGATCCCGCCTGTAACCTTCGACGAGCGTGATGCCTGAGCATTGCATCATCCACATGAAGATCCATTGGTCGTAACTCTCAAGATCGCAGGCTTACTCACCGAGCGAGTCCTCATTGATACAGGAAGTTCGGCCGACATCATCACCTATAAGTGCCTCCGACGATTGGGGTACAGTGAAGACAAGATTACCCCCGTATCACTGCCCGTCTTTGGGTTTGGCGGGCACAAAGTCTACCCTATTGGCACCATCATTCTCCCGGTACGAATAGGACAAAAGGGGGCTCGTCGAAGGCAGATCATCGAATTCTTGGTGGTCGATACGAAATTGGCGTACAACGCCATCCTCGGTCGACCCACTCTAGCAGCCATCAATGCGGTGATCCACATGTCCTGGTTAATTATGATATTTGATCGGGGGAACGCCTAATCGGGTAGGTGGTTAGCGACCAGAAGACCGCCTGAAAATCGTTTGTCGATTGTCTGGATAGTAAGAAACTGGAAAACGAAGTCCTTCCCTTATTACCTACGAAGTCAGTGGTGATAGCGCATGACATAGGGACAACACTGACTGTTGCCCCTACCCCTGCAGAGATCGCAGCAGCAAAATATAAGAGTGTAAGGGAAGGCAAGAGGAAGATAGCTGGATGCATGCTCCTAGAAATGTATCTTGCTGATCATATCGATACCAGGTTTGAGCCTGAAAATCGACCCAAACCATCGGGGGAAACCTCGGAGGTCAGGCTGAATTAGTCACGGCTAGAAAATATCACATATATCGTGGCATACCTAGTCGACCCTCAGAGAAGAGACATAACAGGGCTACTCCAAGAGTATTCCGACATCTTTGCATTCTCCCCATCCGATATGCCAGGCATAGATGGTGATCTAATCATCCATATGCTAGGGGTACAGCCCAATTTTAAGCCTGTAAAGCAAAAGAAGAGGCAAATGGGTAGGGAGAGAGGTGAAGCTGTAGCAGCCAAAGATCAAAAGCTGCTGAAGGCCGGATTTATCAGAGAATGCCTATACCCGGAGTGGGTAGCCAATGTGGTGCTAGTCAAAAAACACAATGGGACTTGGTGGATGTGCGTCGACTTTACAGATCTTAACAAGGCATGCCCGAAGGATGACTTTCGCCTCCCTCTAATTGGCGAGTTAATTGACTCCACGTCTGGGCATGAACTTCTCAGCTTTATGGATGCTTTTTCAGGGTACCACCAGGTACGGCTAGCAGGGGAAGATCAAAAAAAGGCAGCCTTCATCACTAACGATGGAGTATTCTGTTACAATATGATGCCCTTCGGTTTCAAAAATGCGGGGGCAACATATCAACGCCTGGTAAAAAAGGCTGGGGAGAAATTTTGAGGCTTATGTAGGCGATATGGTCGTCAAAAGCAAGAAAAGCAACAGTCACTTTTCGGACTTAAAAGAAACATTCGACACCCTGCGTCGGCACAATATGAAGCTCAACCCCAAAAAATGTGTGCTCGGGGTCCCGGGGGGAAAATTGCTGGGCTTCATGATAAGCCAGCGAGGAATCGATGACATTCCCGAGAAAATACAGGCTGTAATAGACATGCATCCGCCCAAATGCCTAAAAGACGTGCAGCGGTTAACCGGCTGTGCCGCGGCTCTCAGTCGCTTCATCTCACTATCGGCAGATCAATGTGCCTCATTCTTTAAGGCCATCAAAAACAGAGAAAAGTTCGAATGGTCGACGGAGGCCCATGCCGAATTCGAGAAACTAAATGCATATCTAGCTAGAGCACCACGGATGGTAAGCCCAGAAGTGGGAGAAATTTTTTTTATCTACTTGGCAGTCTCAGAACGGGCAGTTTCAACGGCCCTGGTATGTGAGCGAGATAAATCTCAGCACCTAGTCTACTTCGTGAGCCACGTCCTTTTGGACGCGGAAACACGATATCCTGATATCGAAAAGTTTGCTTTGGCTCTGATCATAAGCGCACGACGACTGCGACCTTACTTCTGTTCCCATGAGATTACTGTACTCACTGATCAACCCTTGAAGGCAGTTCGGCAGAGCCCAAGCGAGCTGGAAGACTAAAGCCATGGGCCACCGAGCTGGGCGAGTTCTCCATAGGATATGAGCCCCGGAGAGCCATAAAAGGGCAAGCATTGGTCGACTTCACAGTGGAAATGGCATCTATCAACGAACAACCAGTGTTTTGTTCGACGAAGTGGGAACTGGCAGTCGATGGTTTATCCTGCCGTAATGGGAACGGGGCAAGTCTGGTACTCAAAAACCCCGAAGGAGGTGTGTTCGAATACGCCATGCGATTCCAATTCACAACATCTAACAACGAAGCAGAATATAAGCCCTGCTAGCAGGGCTACAAATGGCTCGAATGGTAGGAGCCCAAAGTGTGGCAGTAATCATGGATTCCCAGTTGGTAGTATCTCAGATCACAGGAGACTATGAGGCCAGGGAAGACTCCATGAAGGCGTACCTCCAAAAAGCGAAGGAAGAAATTTCAAAATTCGAAGAATTCTACATAAAGCATGTGTTGACGTTAGAAAACTAACAGGCAGATGCCCTGGCCAAGCTGGCCAGCTCTGCTATTAACGGACTCCCACGATCGATTTTTTGGGAAGTCCTGCAAGAAAAAAGCATCACAAAGCCTCCTGAGGTAAACATGCTCGATAGGTCGGAAACTTGGATGGATACCATAATCGACTATCTCAAAGATGGGACTCTACCGGGGGATGAAAAGGAAAAGGCGAAAGTAAAGAAGTGAGCAAAATGGTTTATCTTGGTTGATGGAGTATTGTACAAGCAAGCTTTCAACCAACCATTACTCAGATGTGTCACTCCCATGGAGGGAGCCGATATCTTGGATGATCTGCACAGTGGAATGTGTGGGTCACACATTCCTGGAACGGCCTTAGCCAGAAAAGCCCTCAGAACCGGATACTTTTGGATGACCATAAGATCCGATGCTGTGAACTTGGTAACCCGATGCAAGAATTGCCATATACACTCCACAGTACAATGACAGCTAGCTATGAACTTATCCCCAATACTAGAACCACTCCCCTTTCCCTTTGGGGAATGGACATATTGGGTCCCTTTCCAGAGGCACCAAGACAATTTAATTTCTTAGTCCTAGCAATCGATTATTTTACAAAGTGGATCGAGGCTAAGGCCTTACGACGTATCGAGGAACAAGACATCAGGAAGTTCATATGGGAGAATGTAATCACCCGCATTGGAGTTCCCAACGGGATTATATTCGATAACGATCCTCAGTTTGATAATCCAGGATTGAAAACATACTTGCCGGATCTTGGCATAAAGGCCCTATTCACCGCTGTGGCCAGACCACAATCGAATGGTCAGGTTGAAGCAGCCAACAAAATCATCCTCAATGGTTTGAAACGCAAGCTCGAGGAAGCCAAAGGACTCTGGGAGGAAAGGCTGTATGAAGTTCTTTGGTCGATCAGAACCACCACAAAAAATGCCACAGGGGAAACTCCTTTCAGATTGGTTTATGGATCAGAAGCTGTCTTACCCATAGAGTTGCTTACTCCATCTCCCCGGGTAATTTCATACGACCCTGAAGAAAACGACCCACAGTTGAGGTTCAACCTCGACCTACTGCCTGAAACGAGAGGAGACACCCTCCTACGAATGGAAATAGCCAAAAATCAGCTGATACGACAATTCAATAGGAGGGTGAAGGGGAAACATATGGCTGCAGACGACTTGGTACTTCGGAAAACGGAGAGTACGGGAAAATAGTCTGAACAAGGGAAGCTGACTGCTAACTGGGAAGGGCCCTATGAAATCACGGGGGTCATTCGACCAGGCACATACCGGATGGAAAACATGAGTAGAATCCCACTACCTAGAGCGTGGAACCTCAACAACCTGAGGAAATTCCACATCTAACAGAGGTTGGCTGATTTTTTCCTAAAAATCGAGCGAAATGGGTTGGCGAATCCCAGCAAAAATCGACCCCAGGGTTCACAAATCCCGTTAAAAAATTTTCTATCTTTCTCATGGGTTCACAAATCCCTACAAACATTGTCTACTAAATCAAAGGGTTAGGCGATCCCTGCAAAAATTGACCTCTGTAAGGGGTGAGGACCCCGACAATACCTCTATCAATGACAAACGGGTTGGAACCCTACAACATCTTCTATCAACATCTCTTATCAACTACTTAATTGCTAAAAAAAATCAATTAACCCGCGAGCTTGGGGGCATACGCATATGCATTTCGACTCAATAACAAGCTTGTAAGATAATTAAATTAACAAGACTCGATGGTAAGACGCGTAAAAGGGGGCGAAATATCTAATGTTTTGACAACCCTATTCTAAACTATGACGCGCCTAACCACCAAACAATCGGGCTAAATAAATCCATTGACCTAAAAATGCCTTACATCGGACTAAAATGATCCAACGATCATGAAAGTCTCACGGGGTCCAAACGGCCTAAATCTAATTGCGGGCAAAAATAGGCCCACAAAGCCTAAAGCCTTTACATGAGCTTCACGTCTCATGCGCAAAATACTACTACTCGGGGACGTAGACTTGAGATCTTACGACGCTCCATAGCAGGCCAAACGCCTAAACAATCGGGCTAAATAGGTTCAGATAACCTAAACGCCATACAGCACTGAAACGCCTTACATACCAACAAGAAAAAGGATCGATTGGCCAAGCCAAGACCTTTTTAAAAACAAACGATTCTAGCAGATCAATACAGTCCTAAGAGACAAAAGGGGCGTAGCAAAAGGTCAATCTCATTCATTGAAACGATATTTACAAGCCTCATTGGCCCAAAAAGTTACAGACCCCAACTGGCCGCCAAAAAAAAAAAACAAAAAAACAAGACCATATAAAGGGGAAAATCCTGGGGCAGATTGACCACCAAGGGCCTCAAGCTGTCGACCGCCTTCGGCAAGGCGGTGACCGTACTCCTCGAAAAGAGAATGTTGACCACTGGCAGTAATAAGGGCAATCTTGTGAAGGGCCGCATTCTTGTCAATAGCCTCTACTCGAGCAGTCTCATTAGCGATCTCCTTTTTGGATGGCCATCACCCTCGACTCAGCCCTCTTTAACTCGATGGCCAACCTCTTCAAGTTATGGTCGGCCACCGCCAGCTTCTCACAGGCCTTTGCAAAGCCAGACCGATGATGCTTCCGGTCATACAGAGCTTTGGTTGCTTGAGCCTCAAGGGCCTGAGGGTTGACAAGAGTATCGGCAGGCAGAGGGGGGAGATAGCCTTCCCTCCTCCTAGCAAATCTGAGAGCGTCCAGAGAAACGTTGTAATCACACCCACAATGCTCCTCGTGGGAACGGGGGTCAAGGGGCATATTGACCATTGTCGACCCACTGGGCCCAGTGGCAGGCTCGACCGTAGGGGTGACTAGGACCCCGCCCATCGTTATAGACAGACGAGGCGTAGATCTACCCCCAAGATGGAGCTTACGACTCTTGGAAGGCGGAGAAGACATGTCACGACGACTACTAGGCTACCTGGAAGAGCTTATATGGAGCTTAAGAAATCTAGAGAGAGAAAGTGAAAACGAGAAATGACGATGAGAATGACGAAATTTCCAAGCAACTCTGGAGGTATTTATAACCTTTCCAAAAGAAGATGAACCGTCACCTCCAACCGGCGTCTGGGAGAGAAAAAGTCTCAATTCAGAGAGGACACGTGTGGTATCCCGAAGGGTTGAATCCCCCAACCGTCACATCAACCTGAAATAATTATGACAAGGGAAAGTAACCGGCGTTTTGAAGAACACCAGACTATACAACTCCCAGAATAAAGTAAAAATCCGACCCAAACAGCCGCACCTCGAGTGTGGGGGCAGGGTATACTTACCTCAGTCCATTTTACACTCGAGGTACGACGAGTAAACGAGTATCAATGATCGAACGATGGAAAAAAGTCGGGCAAAATTTTAAAATTTGCAAACAGCAACAGAATCGAAGCATTTAAACCAATAATCTTTAGATTGATTAAAGAAAAAGATTACACAAGATCGAAGGACGAAACTACACAGTTTGAGTTCATCTACAAAGTTCCTAGTCGGCATGCAAGCTCGACAAAGCCAAAAAGTCCACCTACGAAAAAGATAAGACTCGACCCTCTGACCTAACTCTGGAAGAAAGAGGTCGGGGAAGAGTTTGCCAAGTCAAGACAACCTCCTGACCTGCCCATGGAAGAAAGAGGTCAGGGAGGAGATCGCCATGTACAAGACTTGCTCAATACAGAGCCTAAAGGGATAGAGGGGGAGAAGCAGGAGGCTGACCCTCCAGCTGGTTCCTCAGAACCCTCACTTCATCGAGGAGCTCCTCCCTCTGCTCCCGAAGGCCGTTCAACTCCTCGACCCCTCCGGTAATCAGAGTCGCCAGCTCGGTCCTAGCGTCCAGGAGGGCATTGTCCCTCTGCTCCCAGCGGCGGATTTTAGATTGGGTGGCCGCCTACCTCTCACAAGCTCCACCGATCTCCCGATGAAGCTCCTGAAGACGATTGGTCAACCGTTTCGACAAAGGAACAAGTCGAGCAGGCGGTTCAGGCCCCCTGGCAGCAGGAGGGGGAGCTAGAACCTCAACGGCAGGAAGTGCCCGACCATCAGACCCTCGATGCTCCGCTCGAGATCTCCTAATAGTAGTAATCAGATCTCGAGCCTTCGAGCCTAAGCTCGACCCAGGAGAGGATCGGGGAATGGCTGGGGTGTAAGACTCCGAAGAAGTCGAGACACGACTCTTCCCAACACCCTCGACCTTCCTAGCCTTCCTATTAGATTCTCCATGATGAATGGTTGTAGCTTTCCTCTTGGAACCAGCCATCTCAGAAACAGAGAAAAGCTCGAGAAATATCACTGGAGTCTGGAAGAATATTTCTAGAGAGAGAAAGTAATGCGAGAAGAGTTGGATGAAATTGTGAAAAGTTCACTCAAGTATTTATAGGGAAAAAAACTAGGGGGACCAAGCGACGCCTCTCTTCAGGAGACACGTGGAACGGAGATACAGTGTGAACCCGATTCGCGCCCCCGCCGGAAGAGAAAAGAAACGCTTTATCCTCGAGTGGGAAAAGTAACTACACAACCTAGATTCAAGAACATAAAGTCATTCATTCATCCAAAATATCGAGGGTACAGATTATTACAGAGAAGCTACATAACAGATCCAAAATAACTGCAGTAATGGAAAAGGACGAGGGCCTAGGGGTATAGAGCTTCACGCTTGTGCTTGATTTCCCGCTCCAATGCTTGTTATCTCTGAACCAGAGAACGATGGATATTCCTCCCCTCCTTAAGGGCTAGGGTTTTATCATCGACTACCCGCTTCGCAGCACAAAGGTCTTTCATGAGTTGATCGACCCTCCAAGCTACCTATGTCTGCTCCTCCAATATTAATCTCCTAGTCTCCTCAGCACACTGAATCTCTCGCTCCAAAGCCTGCCTATGGGTTTGCTGAGCCTGACGACCCTGCTCACCCACTGTCTCATGCCGACTTTCGCCTCGAAGGGGATCTGTACCTTCAGGATCCCTCACTCGAGGAGAAGGAATATCTGGACCAGGGTCGACTTTAGGAGGAACGGTGAGAGGAGAGTCAGGTCTATTTCCACCCTCAGCAGGCATCCTTACGGCTAGAGGCTCACTTCAACACATTCCAGGACCCCTAGGATTGAAGTTGCTGAAACACCATCCAAATATGGGTACGGAGACGTTCGGACAGAGAAGTATCCTCGAAGAGGCGAACGAAATCAGGAACTGTCAGCCTAGCTAAATTAGCCTCACTGAACTTATTAGGGAATTTCAAGGGCTCGTGATGAGTCGACTTCGAAGCACCTTCCTCACACGCTTTGTTTGATTGATTATTCCTTACAACGCGGCTTCCCGACCGAAGGCAATACGCTCGGTATCCATGGAGGACTTATCACTAGAGCCTGAAGAAATGAAAATGTCTCAGGAAGACATCTCTCTAGATAGTTGGATGACGAAATCAATGAGCTAGACAAGCCTATTTATAAGCAAAAAAGGAAAGGCACGAGCGGTTACCCGCGACAGCTGTCATACATGCAATGACCTCACAGACAAACAATAAATGATAAATTATTGAAGTTAACGAAAGTATGAGCTAGAGAAAAAATAGATTCGGGTTTACGATCAGCTGAGTTTTTATTCCAGAAGATATAGTGTGTGGTTAGAATGAGAATACAGGGGTGCAGTACAAGGAAAATGACAAGGAAGGACAAGTCTTGGATAGGAAAGCTATAGAGATTTTTATATAAGGTCTCTTAGGTTTTTTATCTTGATGTAATAGGTGTTGTGTGCAATTTGCTTTGTAGTCTGGTTTTGTAGTTTATTGGCTTTTAACTACTGGTTTAGTTTCGTCTAAGGGATGCAAACATGGAGGAACCCTACCTAGTAGGTGGCCTCTAGCGTTGCATTGCCTCTTAGGATGTAAATATGTTGTTTTTACAGCGTTGCATTGGCATCGCATAAAACCGCCCTTACAAGCCTATCAGGGACCCAATTACCGACCCTGGGGGCCTGTCATGTCCCCAAGGGGTCTCCCGTGCGATATGGGGCAAAAATATTAACGTCGAAAAGTTTTTGTCCGAAGGCCCAGAACACGTCGCCTACAGCATTCCCGGGGCCTGGTTGCCAATTTCACCCAAACTTCTCTCGGGGGGACATGGGCGCTCACTGGGTGCTATGACATGGGACTTGGGCGCTCACAGGGCGCTGTGACATGGGACATGGTCGCTGGGACATGGGTGCTGCGTCATGGGACATGGGTGCTGCGTCATGGGACAAGGTTGTTGCAGCACCATGGGACAAGGGTGCTGCAGCAGCATGGGACATGGGTGCTGCGTCATGGGACAAGGGTGCGGCAGCAGCATGGGACATGGGTGCTGCGTCATGGGACAAGGGTGCGTCATGGGACAAGGTTGCTGCAGCACCATGGGACAAGGGTGCTGCAGCAGCATGGGACATGGGTGCTGCGTCATGGGACAAGGGTGCGGCAGCAGCATGGGACATGGGTGCTGCGTCATGGGACAAGGGTGCGGCAGCACCATGGGACATGGGTGCTGCGTCATGGGATATGGGTGCTGCGTCATGGGAAATGGTGGCTGCAGCACCACGGGACATGGGTGCTGCGTCATGGGACATAGGTGCTGCGTGGACAAGGGCGCTGCCACACCATGTCATGGGACAAGTCGCGCCATGGGTCATGGGTGCTGCTTCATCGGACATAGGCGCCGGGACACGCCGCGTCATAGGCAATTCTTCCAACCACGGGCACGGGCATGGACATTTTGATATCTTTATACTTGGGACGTTTTCATACTTAGCCCATATGACCTAGCCTCTTCCCTTCTTCATACTTATGTCCCTGTCTCCTTTTTCGAAACTTCTTTTTTAGTGATATAGCAAGAATTGGAGATTTGGGGGGAAGTGGCAGGGACGAATTGAAGCAACTAGAGCTGAATCTCAGTGGATCATGGCAGTAAGGCCACTCTGCCACTTACAATACCCCGTTGCATATTTAAGTCGTCTACAAAGGATTCAACTGAGATTATACTTCAAGGCGGCCCTCGCGGCGCATCCGCCGCGCTGGCTAAGCCAACGACACGTGCCCTTGGAGGCCGAGGCCCCTACTGTTGGTCGGTAATCGGGCGACGAGCGCATGCGTCACTTCTGGCCTGGATTCTGACTTAAAGGAGTTCAGTCATAATCCAGCACACGGTAGCTTCGCGCCACTGGCTTTTCAACCAAGCGCGATGACCAATTGTGTGAATCAACGGTTCCTCTCGTACTAGGGTAAAACTAACCTGTCTCACAATGGTCAAAACCCAGCTCACGTTCCCTATTGGTGGGTGAACAATCCAACGATTGGTGAATTCTGCTTCACAATGATAGGAAGAGCCGACATCGAAGGATAAAAAAGCAACGTCGCTACGAACGCTTGGCTGCCACAAGCGAGTTATCCCTGTGGTAATTTTTCTGACACCTCTAGCTTCAAATTTCGAAGAGCTAAAGGATCGTTAGGCCACGCTTTCACGGTTCATATTCGTACTGAAAATCAGAATCAAACGAACTTTTACACTTCTGTTGCACGAGATATTTTTGTTCTCGTTGAGCTCATCTTAGGACACATGCGTTATCTTTTAACAGACGTGCCGCCCTAGCCAAACTCCCTACCTGACAATGTCCTCTGCCCAGATCGGCCCGCAATGCGCGCCTTAGGACTAAAAAGAGGGGTAGTGCCCCGCCTCCGACTCACGGAGTCATTTCACTTGTGCCGAACCTCCCACTTATGCTACATCTCTCAAGTCATTTCACAAAGTCGGACTAGAGTCAAGCTCAACAGGGTCTTCTTTCCCTGTGATTCTGCCAAGTCCGTTCCCTTGGCTGTGGTTTCGCTGGCTAGTAGACAGGGATAGTGGGAATCTCGTTAATCCATTCAAGCGCGTCACTTATTAGATGACGAGGCATTTGGATACCTTAAGAGAGTCATAGTTACTCCCGTCGTTCACCCACGCTTGGTTGAATTTCTTCACTTTGATATTCAGAGAACTGGGTAAAAATCACATTGCGTTAACATCCGCAGGGACCATCGCAATGCATTGTTTTAATTATACAGTTGGATTCCCTTTGCCCGTACCAGTTCTGAGTCAACTGTTCATCGCCCGGGGAAGGCCCCCGCAGGAGCCGTTCCAAGTCCGTCCCCCGACAGGCACGCGGCGACCCGCTCTCACCGCGCGAGCAGCTCGAGCAACCCACCGATAGCCGACGGGTTCGGGACTGGGACCCCCGTGCCCGACCCTTAGATCCATTCCTTTTCCCGAAGTTACGGATCCATTTTACCGATTTCCCTTGCCTACATTCTTCCATGGACCAGAGGTTGTACACCTTGGAGACCTAGTGCGGTTATGAGTACGACCGGGCATGATCAGTACTCGTCCTCCAGATTTTCAATCGCCGCGGCTGCTCGTCATCGTGGGCTCCTTATTTAGGCCAGCCGTGCCCGGTGAGGCACGGGAGGCCACCCTCCTTCCCCTCCCACGCGAGGTGGGTGGGGGAGACGCGATGCGTGACGCCCAGCAGGTGTGCCCTCGGCCTGACCGCTTCGGGCGCAACTTGCGTTCAAAGACTCGATGGTTCACAGGATTCTGCAATGGTTCACAGGATTCTTCAGCTATGCGAGAGCCGAGATATCCGTTGTCGAGAGTCGTTTTGTAAGTATGTACAGGAGCCACGCCCAACGCCGGCGAACCGGACGCGGGAGGGCACTCTATGTGTTCATGTTCCTTGGCGCTTTCCTCGCCAGTGTTCGTTGTTGCGCCGGGTCGCACCCACGAGGAGCGCCCCCTGACTAGGGAAAGGGCTGTTAGCCCAAAGGCCTTCAGCACCCCTCCCCGGAGTGATAAACGTGTTCACGGGTCGTTCTGCTAGGCAGGTTTCGATAATGATCCTTCCTCAGGTTCCCATACGGAAACCTTGTTACGACTTATCCTTCCTCTAAATGATAAGGTTCAATGGACTTCTTGCAACGTCGCCAGCGGGGGACCGCCCACGTCGCCGCAATCCAAACATTTCACCGGACAATTCAATCGGTAGGAGCGACGGGCGGTGTATACAAAGGGCAGGGACGAAGTCAACGCTAGCTAATGACTCGCGGTTACTAGGAATTCCTCGTTGAAGACCAACAATTGCAATGATCTATCCCCATCAGGATGAAATTTCAAAGATTACCCGGGCCTGTCGGCCAAGGCTATAGACTCGTTGAATACATCATTGTAGCGCGCGTGCGGCCCAGAACATCTGAGGGCATCACAGACCTGTTATTGCCTCAAACTTCCGTGGCCTGGTATGACTCCCTTTAAGAAGCTAGGTGAGGCTATAGTCCCTTTAAGAAGCTAGCTGCGAAGGTATGACTCCGCCTAACTAGTTAGCAGGCTGAGGTCTCGTTCGTTAACAGAATTAACCAGACAAATCGCTCCACCAACTAAGAACGGCAATGCACCACCACCCATAAAATCAAGAAAGAGCTCTCAATATCTCAACCCTTACTATGTCTGGACCAGGTATGTTTCCCCGTGTTTAGTCAAATTAAGCCGCATGCTCCACTCCTGGTGGTGCCCTTCCGTGAATTCCTTTTAAGTTTCAGCCTTGCGACCATACTCCCCCGGAACCTAAAAACTTTGATTTCTCATAAGGTGCCGGCGACGTCCTAAAAGTAACATCCGCCGATCCCTGGTCGGCATCGTTTATGGTTGAGACTAGGACGGTATCTGATCGTCTTCGAGCCCCCAAATTTCGTTCTTGATTAATGAAAACATCATTGGCAAATGCTTTCGCAGTTGTTCGTCTTTCATAAATTCAAGAATTTCACCTCTGAATATGAAATACGAATGCCCCCGACTGTACATGTTAATCATTACTCCGATCCCGAAGGCCAACACAATAGGACCGAAATCCTATGATGTTATCCCATGCTAATGTATCCAGAGCGTAGGCCTGTGTAGACACCAAAAATTGTGTCCATGATAAGTCCTCATAAAACGCCGATGATGAAAGGATTGGATTTTGCTCGAACTTGGGTTGCGAGTATAATTGCTCTGATGATTAGCCCAGTTCATTTGAATTAACCAGTGGAAACCTTTTGTACAGGTGATCCAAACCAGTTGGACTCAATTCAATTGGAGTCCAAAACTGAGAGATAGGACTCTTTGAATCTAAGGGTCCGAAAGGGAACCCAAACCCATTAGTCAACCTTTGGTCAAACAAGGGAAATCGGTCAATTGCGCGTGGACCCCCTTGGAAAAGCCTCCCCCGCGTGAAAAGCAAGCTAGGCGCCTATGTAGGCAGGCCGCTCCATGTCCAAGCGATCACGCTTGAGTTCAATCGGTGACCGCTAGGACAAGCGGCTTGACCGCTTGCCTAGCGGCTAGACCACTTGCCAAGCTTCTTGACCGCTTGTCCTGCCGGCATAGCTATTCGACCTAGTTGCATGGCCGCCTGGCCTTTTCTCGTGGACGGCAAATTCGAGGCCCATTCGAATTCCGTGTCAAACCCTGGCAGCTCCCCCTCTTCTATATAAACAAACCTTAGGGTTCAGTTAAAGAGACCCCTAGGTTGGACATTCTCTCTGAAAGGTTGGTCTTTTGACATTCTCTCTCATATTAAACCAGAAATTTTGATTCTGCTCATTCTTTAGGTAAACCCTAGCACCACATAATCATCCTCCACACTTCATCAAGAGCATGAATTGAAGCAATATAACCCAATAAGTTAATTGTGAGCATCCAGGTAATCCAACCTGAGGGTTTTCAATAAATTTTATATTTCTTGTTATTACTAACGAATTTGGTTTATGTGATATGTACATGCATGACGCGTTTTGAGCAAAAGGGCTTGTATTAAGCCTAATTAATGGATGAATGAATGTATAGATTTGCTATTTATTGCTTCTTATGATTAAATTATGCTTTGTTTGTGGATTGGTGGATGAATTATTTGTTTGCCTTCTAACTCGCAAGTTTTAGCATATTTATCGTTTCCTAGCAACAAAAGCATGTAATTTGATAAATTGTTAAAAGTGGTCACAATAATAATGTTTGTTCAACCCATTAGTTAAAACTAGGAATTTGGACAAATTGAACCCTGTTTGGAACCGTAGCTTGAATAATTACATTGAATCGATTAGTAAAGGCCGTTGTTGTCAACGGGCGAGTTGGGTGCCTAACACCTTCCTAGCTCGTACTCACGCCGCCGAACTCATTTATGAAGTCAATTTCCCCCATAGGGTTTTGGGTGCACAAGAATTGAGTTGAAGCCTTTTTAGACAATCGATTTGATTCCAAGGGTTCCAAATTTCCTTAAATTTGGTGGCGACTGCCGACAATCTTAATCATGTCCTTAGTGCGGAAGGAAAGTCTTCATGTGCATTCACACTCAAAGATTCACGAAAACCCAAACAATCGCGCTCTCCGAGGCTGATCGTCCGGCCGCCCGGAAACCAAGAAAAGGGGAGAAAAATTTGGTAGCCTACAGTGGCGACTTCACTGGGGACATGATTTAGAGGGTGTAACTTGAAAATCAATTCAATGCTATTATTTTTGCTTGGTTCACTACCTTGAGTGTTCTGATTATTATTTTGTGACTTGTCATTCATCTATTAAATTGCATTCATTGCATTCATGTGCATGCGCTTGCGCGACTTTCGAGCTTGTTTTTACAAGTTCAAACTAGTTTCTTAGTCAATGGAGTGTGGTGAAGTGCCTTAGTGAGAATCCACTCGATTCTTCTTTGCCAAGAAACATGGATCCCCCACCCCATGTACCTTCCTAAGCATTTGTCCATCCGACGAGTAGGATAACAAGAATGCCTTACATTGTCGCGCATCCCGTGGATTGTTGTACATTCTTGATCATGAGTACCTTTTGAACAAAACCCTTAAGTCTACCCCATTGCATGAACTAGAACCAATGCTTTAGGTTGAAACTCAGTCCCATGTCCATGCTAGATTTTCATGATCATGTCATCTGCGCTGTTGTGTTGTTTGCCCATTTGTGAACGCAATCTTTGCGTAGTCTTTTTGGTCATCATTGAATATTAGGTTAGACCCCAATTAGGATCTTTTCCTTCTTTGAGTCTAGATTTTGTCTTAGAATTGAGTCTAGAATCTTTATTTTTAGGAAACAATATCCCTGAATGTTCTATATGATGCTCGTTACCTTGGGAAAGATTTGAATGCTTTATTCTTTTCCTTTATTTAGGTAGTGAGTTTTAGTCAAAGATCTCGACAATTTCTTAATATCTCTCCCCTCTCCTTTTAGTCAAGAGTATAATTTCTTTTATTTTTATCCCGCGTCGAGATCTTTTGACCTAAACCCATTACTTAGTCCCCAAGGGTAACCATGTTGATAAAATATTCTAGATAGAGATTTCCCACCTTTGTTTTAAACTTTTCTTTTGTGGAACTTGTTAGTTTTTCCTTTTCTAAGTCTTATCCGCTATCAAGGATTGGGAAGAAAACAGTCGGTCCAAAAAATTGGGAGTGCGACCATAGTAATCAACATTCGGGTGGCCCACCCAAATCTATGTTTAATTTTGTTTGCAAGTCTAATGATGTTAAAGCCAATAGAAATGGCTCAGTTGATGTTCCAGTTTCCTCTATCAATGAAATGATTACTGATTCTGCTTACTTCTTGGATTACTTAGTAGCTAATAACTCAAAGATGAACAAGAATTGCCCAAAGAAGTAACTAAAGCACTATTGGATCATGAACAAAAGACTTCAATTGTGGAAGAAACAGAATTAATCAATCTTGCAACCGATCAAGAACCGCGCCAAGTGCGCATTGGCTTATCGTTAACTCCCAAAGAGCGAGAAAGTTTTATAAATCTCTGAAAAAAATACGTAGACATTTTCGCTTGGTCCTACAAAGATTTGCCGGGAATAAGTCGTTAGATAGCACAGCATACAATACCGCTCAATCCTGATTCAAAACCGGTAAAGCAAAAAATTCAGAGATTGAAACGTGTGTGGACACTAAAAATCAAAGAAGAGGTGTAGAAACAACTCGCAGCAGGTTTTATTAAGGTCGCTCAATATCCAGAATGGGTCGCTAATATAGTGCCCGTTCCAAAAAAGGACGGCAATGTAAGGATGTGCGTCGATTTCAGAGATCTAAACAAGGCAAGTCCAAATGATGACTTTCCCTTGCCACATATAGACTTATTGGTGGACAATACCGCATGACATGCCCTCTTATCATTCATGGATGGCTATGCAAGGTATAACCAAATACAAATGGCCGAAGAAGATATGGAGAAAACCACCTTCATAACCCAATGGGGAATATATTGCTATACCGTCAAGCCTTTCGGGTTGAAGAATGCGGGAGCAACATACTAAAGAACCGCAAATTCCCTTCTATATGACATGATGCACAAGGAAGTCCAGGTGTATGTAGACGATATGATCATCAAATCCAAAGAGAGATAGGGGCATATACCCTCTCTAAAGAAATTCTTCGACAGGCTTCGGAATTAAAACATGAGATTAAATCCTCAAAAGTGCGCATTTGGAGTAACTTCTGGCAAGCTCTTAGAATTTGTCATAAGCACAAGAGGCATTGAAATTGATCCTACCAAAATCAAAGCTATAAGAGATATGCCATCTCCCAAAAATGAAAAGGAAATAAGAGGATTCTTAGGACGACTCCAATATATAAGTCGATTCATATCCAAATTGACTATTACATGCGAGCCCATCTTCAAAAAGCTCAAAAAGGACACTAAATCTACCTGGGATGATCAATGCCATCAAGCCTTCGACACGATTAAGGAGTACCTAGCTAATCCACCCGTGTTGGTTCCACCAATTCGGAGAAAACCACTTATGCTATACCTAACAGTCCCAGAAACCGCCATGGGTGCTATGTTGGCTCAAAAGGTGGAGAATGACGAAAAGGCAATATACTACCTTAGCAAGAAGTTCTTAGAATACGAAACACGCTACTCCACACTAGAGAAGACGTGTCTCGCATTGCTCACTGCAACAAAGAAGCTTCAACACTACATGCTATAATATTCTATCCATATAAAGTCAAGGATGAATCCACTAAAGTACTTGTTCGAAAAACCCAATCTTAGTGGAAGAATAGCAAGGTAGATTGTCATGCTTTCAGAATTCGATCTAACTTTTGAACACCAAAAGGCGATCAAATGGCATGCCATTTCTGAACATCTCGATGAAAACCCAATTAATAGCAAAGATGCCACACATGACTTTTCTGATGAAGGAATAATGAGTGTCGAAGAAACCACTTGGCAGTTTTACTTTGACGGAGCATCAAACCAAAAAGGTTATGGCGTAGGAGTATTATTAGTCAGCCCAGAAGGCGCACATACTCCCATAGCCGTCAAACTAGACCATGAGGTGACTAACAACGGAGCCAAATATGAAGCATGCATCATTGGTTTAGAAACGACAATAGAACTACAAATTAAGGATCTAAAGGTATATGGAGATTCAACTCTCATCATAAAGCAAGTCTCCAAAAAATGGAGAGTGAAAAGCGAATCCCTGGCACCTTACCAGGAATATCTTGAAAAGATAGCCAAATATTTCACTCACGTCTGTTTTACGTACCTTCCTAGAGGTGACAACTAGTTCGCAGATGCCTTAGCAAAGATGGCCTCCAGGATAAATATTCCAGATGATGTAATCTTCATGCCCATTCACATTCAAAGGCGCACTGAGCCCGCCTCTTGTAATGCACTCGAAGTATGCGTCAACGAGGAAGAAGAAGAATGGTTTACAGACATTCTCAATCTAATAGCCAACTGTGATTACCCTCCACAATAGACACTTAGGGCACAAAGAGCTTTAAGAAGAGTAGTCGCACAATACGGTGAAAAATTCGGGGTTAGTCAATGATCGCTTAAGCTATTGCGGTTAAACTGTCCTTCTGCATGGTCACAAATTCGGGGTCAGTCAATGATCGCTTAAGCTATTGCGGTTAAACCGTCCTTCTGCGAGGTCACAAATTCGGGTTCAGTCAATGATCGCTTAAGCTATTGCGGTTAAACTGTCCTTCTGCGAGGTTACTTATTATGTGTCAGTCAATGATTGCTTAAATTGTTGCAGTTACACTGCTCATTATTTTTTGTATGTTTCAGTCAATGATTGCTTAAACTATTGCATTTAAACTGTTCATATGTTTTATCCATTTTACAGCTTCGTTTTGATCGCGCTGTCTCGTCGACCTTTTCGTTTCTTGTGCAGGGACGGAATCTCGGCATCCACCGAGTGGTGCTTAGTCACTGTTTGCTCAGAATAAAGCATTTATACTATTCACTCTCACCAGTGTTACTTCCCATTTACCGCCGTTATTTTTAATCGCGCTGTCTTGTTGACTTTTTTTCGTTTCTTGTACAGGGACGAAATCTCGACGCCCGCCGAGTGGTGTTTAGTCGCTGATTGTCGAAGCATTCTACGTTGATCATTCTCAAAGTATTACAAACTTTTTCATTAACTCTGAATACAGGTCCCCATCAGATGTTTAGACAATCTACGAGCGGTGTTCTATCCTGCTAACCATAACCTTTATTTTTCTTGTGTTCACAGAGATGAAATCTTAGCACGCTGTGAGCATGTCCCAACTCAGGTTTGTTTTCATATTCATACATAATGTACACTCTGACACACCGTGTGCACATCAGCATCCTGCATGTCACCTTCGGAATACTTTGATCTTCGCTCTTACTCAAGCTCGATCAAAGTGGGGGCTTCTGTAGACGCCAAAAAAGCGCCATCAGATTTCTTTGCAAAAGCCCGATGATGAAAGGAGTAATTTATAAACTTGAACGCTATTTTTGCTTTAATAGGTAAGATATGGTCTCAGGTTTTTTCTCCAAACACTCCTTTATTCCCGTCCCATTCGAAAGCCCCGTTCAAGAGCTTTCCAACGACACCTCTCATGACTCATTCCGACTCCCGGTCGCCAAGTTGCGAATCAGGGGTAGAACCGTCTTTTACCGCCCAAGGGTGAAACGGTCATTTCATACTTTTCGGAACACTAACATTATTCCGGAAAATTAAAATAGACTAGATTTCGTCATTATGACGACATCCAGCTGGCAGCTGACAGCCGTTAGCGGCCCTGGATTAAAACCCAGTGCCGCTAGCCCGACTATTTTTTCAAGCCCAATTCAAAAATTCAGCACTTTTCAGCCATCCAACCCTGCTTCCCACGCCTATAAATACGACCCTCCTCCCTCAGTTCAACACACACAGTCTACAGTTGACAACCTCTGTTCTCATTAGTATTGACTCTGATCTTCCCCCTCTTTCTTCCAAACATGAGATCTTGTCTTTTCTATTCTTGTCAAACATAGCCTACAATTCAAGTACTAACTCCTGAGGGCTCAAATCAAATTAATTGCCTAATTGTTTATTTTCTAGTAGTCATAATGTAGATATCATGCTAGAATAACGCCTTTTATTGCTTACTAAATATTGTCATTCCAAGCATGCCTAGTCGTCGTAATGCTCAACTTGTCAATCAAATGCATGTCTAATTAAGGGTCAATAATAAATGTTGTGATGCTTTTGATGAACCAATTAATAGTCTAAGTCTAGGTTGTTAATCCGTTTTGTGTGAGAATCATATCTTTAAATTATTAAGCAAACTTGAGTTAGTAGAGGCCGTCATAATACGGGCGAGTTGGGTGCCTAACACCTTCCCACCCCGTACCTTCGCCCCTGAACCCTTTATTCTTGGGTACTCATATATTCTATATGAGCGGGAGTCTTTCTAAAAACATGATCAGTTCACTTATCGCACTATTGGGTTGTCCCTTCGGATTTTCCCAGCACAGGGTTCCCCTTCGACTGAAAATCGAAGGACGTTTGTAGACGCTAAAAAAGTGCCTTCAGATTTCTCCGCAAAAGCCTGATGATGAAAGGAGTAATTTATAACATTGAACTGCTATTTTTGCTTTAATAGTTGAGATAAGGTCTCAGGTTTTCCTCCAAACACTCCTTCATTCCATTTTATTTAGAAGCCCCGTTCAAGAGCTTTCCAACAACACGTCTCACGTCTTTTTTCGACCCCCGGTCGCCAAGTTGCGATTTAGGGGTAGAACCGTCTTTTACCGTCCAAGGGTAAAACGCTCTTTTCATATTTTTCGGAATACAAAAATTCCTCCGGAAAATAAAAATAGACTGGATGACGTCATTATGATGACATCCAACTGGTTGCTGAGAGCCGTCCAACCTCTATTCTCGGGAGTATTGACAACCCTTCATCCTCAGTTCAAAAGACACAGTCTACAGTTGACAACCTCTATTCTCGGGAGTATTGACACCGAGCTTCCCCCTGTTTCTTCCAAACTTGAGATCTATTTTTACTATTCTTGTCAAATATAGCCTACAGTTTAGGTACAAACTCCTGAGGGCTCAAATTAAATTAATTGACTAATTATTTATTTTCTAGTAGTCATAATGTAGATATCATGCTAGAATAACGGCTTTATTGTTTCCTAAATATTGTCTGTATAGTCGTTGTGCTGCCCAACTTGCCAATCGAATGCACGTCTAAACAAGGCTTAAAAATAAATGTTTTGATGCTTGTGGTGAACCAATTAATAGTCTAAGTCTAGGTTGTTAATCCGGTTTTGCATGGGAATTATGTCTTTAAATTATTAAGCAAACCTGAGTTAGTAGAGGCCGTCATAAACGAGCGAGTTGGGTGCCTAACACCTTCCCACCTCGTACCTCTGCCCCCGAACCCTTTGTTCTTGGATACTCATATGTTCTTTATGAGCGGGAGTCTTTCTAAAAACATGATTAGTTCACTTATCGCGCTATTGGGTTGTCCCTTCGGATTGTCCCTTCGGTTTGTCCCTTCGATAAAACGCCGATAGCAGATTTGTGATCTCTTTCATGGTTTTTATTCAATCAAGTTTCTTCAAAAGCTTTTCTAAGTCGATGGTCCCTTGAACTTATCTAAAGCCCCCAACTTACAAATTTTACACAAGGACGCACTCCGTGTCCGTAGAAGTCCCAGGTCCCTACAGTGGCGACTTCACTGGGATTTATTTAAGAGGGTGAGACTCGAAAGTCAAGTTTGCTTAATTGTTTAATAACATGTTCCGTATTTTGCATCATTTGCATGTGTTTTGGCACCATTTTTGACCCTTATCAACCCTCGAGGAAGTTTGTGTCGCAACTCGTACACAACTCCTATATTTAAAAGAAATATACAGTTCTCCTATCGTGCAAATTGACGCTTTCTCACCCATGACTCATCAATCCTTGTTGATGAAAAGAATTACAATTGATGTGTCGACCATCCGCCGAACGGAAATTGTAATTTTTCGTGGTGACCTCACAGGAGCCAAAAGCCTCTAACCCACATTTGTGCATCCGCTTGCTTGTTGTGCATGTGTCGTTGTAATGCCCGTCTGATCACATGTTTGCCTGTAAACTGCGTTGTTATTATGCTTGCATGAATGCATGAATACTGTGATTATGTGCCAACATGGACTTACGTGCTAGGAGCCTTTTCTTTTATTTTTAGCTAGTTCCTAATGCCCGAAGATGGTGCGAGAATTCAATTCAATGAACACTCATCATTTTCCCGATGATATATTCTAAAAGTCATGAACAATTTTCTAGGATCTTTTAGCAAAAAAAAAAAAGAGTCAGTCTCCCAATTTCCCCTCTTCCTTTTTCTATTTTATTATTTTCTTTTTTTGATGTAATTCAGATTCGGTGAAAAAAAAAAGGCAAAAAAAAAAAAAAAAAAAATCGAAAATTAAAGAAAAAGAAAAGACCGAAATTCTTTTTGTTTGATTTTATCCCATTTTTCATTTTCTTTGAGTCTAGGAAATTAAAAAAAAAAAAGGATAGTCCATCTTTTTGTATCTTTATAATTCTCGTTCAATTGACTTTATTTTCCTTTAATATTAGGAAAATATTCGGGCATTTAGGCTTAAGGAATTTCCTTTCTAGGACAATGTGTTTTTCTATATGTGGGTCAACTTTTTCTTAAGATGAGAGTCTCGTGGTCTTTTTCATATTACTAAGTTCTCCGTGCTTCCTATTCAGGATAGGATCCAAAGAAGAAAGATCCGGCTAGGGTTTAATTTACCATTCTGCCACACCTCAATTCAAGCCACCTTGGTCACATCATGATCAGGACAGTTCAAGAGTATCTGGTTGAGATGACTGACCGAATGGATAGGTTGGAAGCCGACATTACCAACATCAAGTCAAGACAGTTGTGGCATACACCAATGTTTGTCCCTTCGTCTGAAAACCGAAAATCCGTGACTCCGGGAAAGCCTGCTCCTGTCCCCCAAGAGCCAGAAAAGAAACGTAAGAGTGACGCTCTTCCTCCAATGTCTCATCAAGGGAATACTACATGCCCCAAAGTAAACTGAATAGAGATTTTTCTCCATTGGGGATAGCTCTCAGTACATCTTTCAAAAGATTAGTGGACAAAGACATACTCCGACCCATAGGTCCCACTCCAGAACCAAGTACCAAGGGCCATAACTGGAAAGAAGGTGATTACTGCAAATGTCATCAAGGGAAAGGGCATGACACGAATGACTGTTGGGCCCTTAAACACATCATCCAAGACAAGATAGACGATGGTACTCTAGCATTGCCCAAAGCTGAAGAAACCGGAAATTTTGGCAACCTCCTGGGTACTATCAACCATATTACAATTGAGGAGCCCAAAAATTACTCTCACCTGATTTATGGTGAGGAAATTACCTTGATTTCCCAAAAATCCTATGAAGAAGAACTAGACGTGAGAGGCCACAAAACAGTGGATGACAAAAGTCAAATACAAGAAAGTCTGGTCCGTATAATGAAAGGGATACAAGAGATAAGAGAGAAGGTTGACATTCTAGAAGAACGCACCTCCAAGCCCAGGAATGCGGTCATCCTGACCAGGAAGAAGCTTGGTGGCGCCAAGACCTTCTTTATCACAAAATGTCCAAATATGGGTATGTTCGTCCAAGGATCCCCACATCAAAGCTCCTTCCGAGAGACGAAAATCCATTCCTAAGCTGTACCTACTGCGCGGCTGAAGGACATCACATCAATCAGTGTAGGCGCTTTAAGTGGCTAGTCACATGTTTCATTGACCAAGGGACAATGTGGCCACCATACACTTGGACAGTCAGCTGGGGTCGTCATAGTCAAGAAAAGTACACCCCTCTCTTCGCACCAATGGAAGCGGTTATGAATGCGCTAGTATGGAGAGGTGACATCCAACCCCACATCCCTTTGAAAGAGGCCAAGTCAGACCGGGAGAAAGCCGACCCTATTGCAAGTATCATCGAGTTTTCGGGCACCACACGGATGACTGCCTACGCCTAAAAGACGACATCCAAGGTGTCATTGACATAGGAGAGGTTCCACCACCATTAACAGATGGCAATATGGACGATGAAGCCTCGAACTAGTAGATCACCCACAGGAGCTAGAGGAAT
Organism: Tetragonia tetragonoides; assembly: GCA_038025085.1. Classification (NCBI taxonomy): domain Eukaryota; kingdom Viridiplantae; phylum Streptophyta; class Magnoliopsida; order Caryophyllales; family Aizoaceae; genus Tetragonia; species Tetragonia tetragonoides. The sequence continues at coordinate 20,473,514 of CM076141.1, forward strand.
CGAGTCTGAGTCCCTAAGTTTTGTCGAGTTAGGACCTTAGCTAAATCTTTAGGTTGAGTCTTAAATAGGGAGTGTTCCCTCTTTTACTTTTCTTTCTAAGTCTAGTTTCTTTTTTGTGATGGGAATTAGAGACCCTCTTCTCTAAAGTCATGTGTGCTTATCTCTTTTTGCAAATCAATAAAAGTTCCTCTTGCTCATTTCTTTTTTTGTTTAGCTATTGATAAACCCAATGAATACAATGTTGCACAGATCATTAACCAACTAATTTAAGCAACGTAAGTCAACTTCGCAAAGCAAGAATACAGATTTTCACTTTTACAGGAATTTGAGTAGCTGAACTCTCTCAACAATGTCGCCCCACCAAGAAGAAGCGAGCCAGCCTTTTGCAACAACCTTGAAACAGAATTTACTTTAGCTCCGATCGAATAGGATCCTTGGTACCAAGACGTCTTCAACTACATCACCAAAGGCATATACCCTCAAGACGCACCCCTAAGAGCTCAACGGGCCATCCGTCTCTTAGCGGCGCAGTACATAGAATACAAGGGAGTTCTGTACAAAAAGTCTCACAATGGGGTCAATCTCAGATGCGTGAACTCCGAAGGAGCCGCAATGGTGTGTGCGGACCACACATGAATGGTCGAATGCTCTCTAGAAAAGTCCTACGACTGGGATACTACTGGACTACCATGGAAAGGGATTGCTACGACTATATCAAGAAGTGCAAGAAATGTCAGATATATGCTAACCTGCAGCATATGCCACCCTCGATGCTCCACAACTTCACGTCCCCTTGGCCGTTTTCCGCATGGGGAATAGATATCATTGGTAAGATCACCTCGAAGGGCTCGGGAGGACATGAATACATCCTGGTAGCCATAGGTTATTTTACCGCAAATGGGTCGAAGCCCAATCCTATGCTGTCCTTACCTCCAAACAAGTGTCCAAATTCATAAGGAACAACATCATTTGCCGATACGGTGTTCCGCATGAAATCATCGGTGACCATGGTTCCCATTTCAAAGCCGAAACAACCACCCTCCTCAAAAACTACAAAATCCAGCACCTCAAATCATCCCCTTACAGTCCCCAAACCTCAAGACTATCATTGAAAAAATGATAGAAAACTACAAAGATTGGCCTGTCAAATTTCCATTTGCCCTTTGGGGGTATAGGACATCCATAAGATCCTCCACGGGAGCAACACCTTATTCCCTAGTCTATGGAATGGAAGCAGTTCTACCCATAGAATTCCAACTACCCTCCATGCCCATAGCCTTAGAAGGTGAAATTCCTTAAACCCAATGGTTACAAGCCCGCTACGAAGAGCTCATGTTCACGGATGAAAGACGCCTACGGGCCCTAGACCATTCCCACATGTACCAACAACGCATGGCAAGAGCATTCAACAAAAAGGTTCGACCTCGCAATTTAAAGGAAGGGGATTTAGTTTGGAAAGAATTATGTGCCCCAGTTGCCGACCCTAGAGGCAAATTTCGACCAAATTGGTCCGGCCCGTTCATCATCAAGGACATCGTGTCTGGAGGCGCAGTCAGACTCATGGATATTGATGGCATTGAGTTCAGCCAGCTCACTAATATGGATCAACTGAAGAAGTGCTACGTCTAAAAAAAATAATAAATAATAAAAAAAAAAGACGTACACAACTTGAACGAACTACACTGGCCTGATTCCACAATGGATACGTAGGTAACCCTTTTAAGGGGGCCCGACCAAAATCAATTCAAAATTCCATTCAACTCATTCAAAAAGGGATAATCTTTATTCAAACTGAACGAATAAGTTTACAGTACAAGAATTAAACTTCCTAAGTTTACAAAAAAAAGAAATAATAATGCAACTTATATGAGGGTTTAAGCTAAACAAATTCTTATAATTTTTTTCAAAACTAGACTTGCTTTCCTAGAAAACTACTTTAATCCTTCTTCCCTTTAGAAGACTTCGTTGAAGAGTTCTTCTTTGAAAGACCCTGGCTTGACGACCTATGATCGCTCCCTTGAGCTGGGGGCTTGCCTCTTTTCAGTACGTGATAGCCTCCCATTTGAGGCCTTTCCTTTCTTTTCTTGTATCCTGTTTTCGAGTCATACTTAGGCTTTAGCTGGTCCCACTGCTCATGACGAAGGGCTCGTCTCGCTTCTCCATCACTGCAGGAAAGCCAGTTAAGATAGATCTCAGAAACTTGAGTTGACGTAATCACCCGAGGTACAGTCCAGCGGTGCTGGCTACGCCAATACTTTCCCCACTCTGCAGCAAATTCAGTGATCAAAGGTACGACATTTGGTCTCGTAGTCTCCTGATGAGGGATCACCTGTTACAAACCATACTGCCTCATGACCCTAGAGGGAAAGAAGAAGGTAGTCCTATACAGACTCAATATGGTAGTGAAAGGAACAAAGGTATCACAGGCCACCAAGGAGGTCAAGCTCCACCAAGGCACATGCCAATGGATGACAGGTCCCGCATGGAAAAAGGCATCCCATTCAGCAAGGGACTTTTCAGAATATAGCCTTTTCCTAACTAAGAAGCTAGCAGCGGTATAGGTTTTCTTTGACCAAGTCCGAGGAAGACGAACTATCAAATTATCTGGCGACTCTATCAGCCTCAAATGCTCACATAACGAAATTTGAAGCAGAAGGGGGCTGCTGGAAAAAGCTTCTTCAGGAGATATTTTCAACCTGTCGAGTCCCATGATAGTCTCTCCTACAACCAGATGCAAAGGAGAATGCCCTTCAACCATTTGATTGACTACTCGCAGCAACGAGGGTCGACCCCAGCAATCAAGCAAGGAAAATACGAGCCCTCTGCTCCTAGGTAAGTCCCTGCTCCGCCACGGCCTCCCACAACCGCGCCAAAGAAACTCGATCCTTATCAAAGTGGATGGATACGGGCCCGCAAAGCTCTAGCAAATTATCTCTCTGTCGCCAGTAGTTCACGTCATACTGAATACGACGTCCTCTAAAATACAACCCCGTCAGCACAGCAAACTGATAAGGGGTGGGGAACATCTCTCCCACAGGCGTATGGAAAGTGTTCATGGTATCCCAAAACCTCTCCAGCAAACCCCTAGCAATAATCCTAGAATCCCCCGAGTGACACGCAGGGATGACAGTCAGAAACTCGTCAAGATCGAGCCCAGTACCAAATTCCTGACCCCCTCCGAAAAAGTCCCCAACATCATAGCCCAATGGGAGGTAGTCCCATGGGCCTGCAGCAAAACTCCGACACCCTAGCACTAAGAGTTCCAATTTTCAGCTCAAATATACTGAACAAGAAAAAAATAGAGTCAGAAAACATACCAGCTCTAAGTTAGACAGATGACTCCGTCTATCCGGCAACAGAACACCGCGATTCCAAACTACAGGTGGGAACCAGTCCAACCGCATAAAAGAGTCCTGGTACAGTCGAGCTTCGTCTGCGTGGTTAGTCGGAGGTGCTTTAGTAGAAGCTAACCCGGTGCGGAAAAGGCTCCGATCATACTCCTCATCACTCATAGGACGCTTTCCTTTGTCTACGGGAGACATGGGAACGCAATGGAGTTTTCTCTCTCTACAAGTGGGAAAATAAAAGTTTCAGATTCGCAAGAAACAAGCATCCATTCAACAATGCAACTCAAAATTCAGCAACTAGTCGGAAAAATAAGCAAGTTCAAGACAAAAACCGAGGAAAACGATCAAGAATCGACATACCTCAAGCAAAGTGGAGCACTCAACAATGGGGAAGCTTCGACAATGGCTCGACAAAGAAGAAGGATGGCACGCGAAAAAGAAAAAAAAATGGCTGAAGCCATTTTATTCGGCTCAAGCCCAGCGCCGCTAGCGGCGCTGGCCAGAGCCGCTAGCGGCCTCACTCCAAGGCCCAGCGCCGCTAGCGGCCCTGCAGACCTGCAGCACGGGCCCCACTGCTGACCCACGGCCCCTTTTTCTATTCCGAAGTTTGTTACTTCAGTTCATTTGCGGCAAAAATCAGTACCAAGCACGCGGGAGCAAAGCACTCTGGCTAACAAGTTCAAATTCGACAAGTGGCCTATTTTACGGTACCAAAATTCTCAGCTAAAATTAACCTGTTTACTTTTGCAGGTCCCAGGTACTAAGCCCGGATCTACACTGCGACGACTCTTACCACCCGGAGCGCCCAAAAATATTTTAAGCCCGGAAAACCTATTGGCCTTACTAATCATTACAAATTGTTGGGGTCAGCCCCTCTGCGAGGTTACAAATTTTTGGGGGTCAGTCGAGGACCGCTTAAGCTATTGCGGTTAAACCGTCCCTTCTACGAGGTTACTTATTTTTTTGTCAGTCAATGATTGCTTAAAACTGCTGCGGTTATACTGTCCATTATTTAGTTTTATGCGTTTCAGTCAATGATTGCTTAAGCTATTGCATTTAAACTGTTCATATGTCCTAACCATCTTATGGCCGATTATTTTTAATCGCACTTATCTTGTTGAATTTTTCGTTTCTTATAACAGGTACGGGATCTTGACATCCGCCGAGCGGTGTTTAGTCACTGTTTGTCGAAGCACTCCGCGTTGATCATTCTCAAAGTATTGCTAACTTTTTCATTCACTCTGAATACAAGTTCCCAGCAGACGTTTAGACCATGTACGAGGGGTGTTCTATCCTGCTAACATAACCTCTTTTTTCTCTAGAGTTCACAGAGATGAAATCTTAGCAAACTACGAGCATGTCCCAACTCAGGTTTGTCTTCATATGCATGCATACTGTACACTCTCACACCATGTGCACATCAGCATCCTGCATGTCGCCTTCGGAGTACTTTGATCTTCGCTTTTACTCAAGCTCGATCAAAGTGGGGGCTTTTGTAGACGCCAAAAAAGCGCCTTCAGATTTCTCCGCAAAAGCGCGATGATGAAAGAAGTAATTTATAAACTTGAACTGCTATTTTTGCTTTAATAGTTAAAATAAGGTCTCAGGTTTTTCCTCCAAACACTCCTTCATTCCATTTCATTTAGAAGCCCCGTTTAAGAGCTTTCTAACGATACGTCTCACGCTTTTTTCCGACACCCGTCGCCAAGTTGCGATTTAGGGGTTGAACCGTCTTTTACCGTCCAAGGGTAAAACGGTCTTTTCATATTTTTCGGAATACAAAAATTCCTCCGGAAAAAAAATAGACTGGATGATGTCATTATGACGACATCCAGTTGGCTGCTGAGAGTCGTCAACGGCCCTGGAATAAGTCCCAGCGGCGCTGACCCTTCTTCGGGCCCGGCTAATATTTCAAGCCCGCCTCGTTCTTTAGCTCAATTTTTGCCATCCAACCCTACTTCCCGAGGCCTCTATAAACAACCGTTCACCCTCAGTTCAAAAGACACAATCTACTGTTGACAACCTCTATTCTCGGGAGTATTGACACCGAGCATCCCCCTCTTTCTTCCAAACTTGAGATCAATTTTTTACTATTCTTGTCAAATATAGCCTACAGTTCAGGTACAAACTCCTAAGGCCTCAAATTAAATTAATTGCCTACTTGTTTATTTTTCAGTAGTCATAATATAGATATCATGCTAGAATAATGCTTTTATTGCTTCCTAAATATTGTCTTTATAGTCGTTGTGCTGCCCAACTTGCCAATCGAATGCACGTCTAAACAAGGCTTAAAAATAAATGTTGTGATGCTTGTTGTGAACCAATTAATAGTCTAAGTCTAGGTTGTTAATCCGGTTTTGCATGGAAATTATGTCTTTAAATTATTAAGCAAACCTGAGTTAGTAGAGGTCGTCATAAACGGGCGACTTGGGTGCCTAACACCTTCCCACCTCGTACCTTCGCCCCCGAACCCTTTATTCTTGGGTACTCATATGTTCTATATGAGCGGGAGTCTTTCTAAAAACACGATTAGTTCACTTATTGTGCTATTGGGTTGTCCCTTCGGTTTGTTCCTTCGATAAAACGCCGATAGCAGATTTGTGACCTCTTTCATGGTTTTTATTCAATTCAAGTTTCTTCAAAAGCATTTCTAACTCGATGGTCCCTTGAACTTATCTAAAGCCCCCAGCTTACAAACTTTCTATAAGGACGCACTCCGTTGTCGTAGAAATCCCGGGTCCTTACAACGTTTATTGTTTGACCTACAGCACAGGGTCAACCTTCGACTAATAGTCGAAGGATTTTTATCATTATTCTTATTTCTAATGAAATTTTTTTATTATGTAACCTACAGCACAGGGTTCCCCTTCGACTGAAAATTGAAGGACATTTATTGTGTAACCTACAGCATAAGGTTCCCCTTCGACTGATAATCGAAGGACATTTATTGTATGACCTACAGCATAGGGTCTCTCCCTTTGACTGAAAATCGAAGGATTTCTTATCTTTTATTTCTAATGAAATATTTTTATTATGTGACCTACAGCATAGGGTCTCTCCGTTTGACTGATAATCAAAGGAATTTTATCATGTGACCTACTGCATAGGGTCAAACTCTCGGTCGAATAGACCGAGGAAGTTATTACTTTATCCTAAAAATGATTGTTTATCTCTAACTGGTTGTCACCTCATTCAGTTTGCCTATTTTATTGCAGGTATTGGCACAGGAATACTTTGACCTTCGCTCTATTCGAGCTCGGCCAAAGTAAGGGCTTCTGTAGACACCAAAAACTGTGTCTATCATAAGTCCCCATAATAACCCGATGATGAAAGGATTGGATTTTGCTCGAACTTGGGTTGCGGGAATAAATGCTCTGATGATTAGCCCAGTTCATTTGAATTAACCAGTGGAAGCCTTTTGTATAGGTGATCCAAACCAGTTGGACTCAATTCAATTGGAGTCGAAAACTGAGAGATAGGCCTCTTTGAACCTAAGGGTCGTAAAGGAAATCCAAACCCATGAGTCAACCCTTGGTCAAACAAGGGAACTCAGTCAATCCCGCGTGGACCCCCTCAGAAATGCCTCCCCCACTTAGAAAAGCAGTCAAGCGCCTATACAGGCATGCAACACCAGGTCCAAGCGGCCACGCTTGAGTTCAAGCGGTGACCGCTAGGACAAGCGGCTGTGCCGCTAGGACAAGCGTCTTGACCGCTTGTCCTGCTGGCATAGCCGCTCGGCCTAGTTGTATTGCCGCCTAGACCTTTTATCGCGGACGGCAAATTCGAGGCCCATTCGATTTCCTTGCGAAACCATGGCAGCTCCCACTCTTCTATATAAACAAACCTTAGGGTTCAGTTGAAGAGGTTGGACATTCTCTCTGAGAGGTTGGACATTCTCTCTGAGAGGTTGGGAATTTTAGCGGTTGGTCTTTTGGTTGGCAGTTCTCTCTCTCTCTCTCTCTCTCTCTCTCTCTCTCTCTCTCTCTCTCTCTCTCTCTCTCTCTCTCTCTCTCTCATTAAACCAGAAATTCTGATTCTACTCCTTCTTTAGGCTAGCCCTAGCACCACAAAATAAACCTTCACACGTCATCAAGAGCATGAATTCAAGCAACATAACCCAATAAGTTCATTGTGAGCATCCAGGTAATCCAATCTGAGGGTCTTCAATAAATTTTAAATTGCTTGTTATTACTAACGAATTTGGTTTATGTGATATGTACATGCATGGCGCGTTTTCGAGCAAAAGGGCTTGTATTAAATTAAGCTTTTTTATGGGTTGATTGGTAGATTATTTGTTTGTCTTCTAACTCGCAGGTTTTAGCATATTTATCGCTTTCTAGCAATAAAAGCATGTAATTTGATAAATTGTTAAAATTAGTCTTAATAATAATGATTGTTCAACCCATTAGTCAAAACTAGGAATTTGGACAAATTGAACCCTGTTCGGAACCGTAGCATTAATAATTATATTGAATCGATTAGTAAAAGTCGTTGTTGTCAACGGGCGAGTTGGGTGCCTAACACCTTCCTAGCTCGTACTCACGCCCCCGAACTCATTTATGAAGTCAATTTCCCCAATAGGGATTGGGGTGCACAGGAATTGAGTTGACGTCTTTCTAGACTATCGGCTTGATTCCATGGTTTCCAAATTACCTTAAATATGGTGGCGACTATCGACAATCTTAATCATGTCCTTAGTGAAAAAGGAAAATCTTCACGTGCATTCACACTCAAAATTTCACGAAAACCCGAACGACCGCGCTCTCGCAGGCTACCCGAAACCCAATGGCAGGGCGAAGGAAAAAGGGGAGAAAAAATTCGGTAGCCTACAAGTCCTAGAAGATAGGAATTATTTGAAATCACTTGCTTGTGATTTATAAAGTTCTTATTGCTTGATTGTCTACCTGTAGATGGTAAGGACAAGAATAACTACGAGGAAGTCAACTGTACACCAAAGGGCACGCGCCCTAGCTTATCGTGCACAACCCGTGGAGTATGTAGATTCATCGGAAAACGAGTCGACAGGAAACAACGCGAATGTGCGCAATGAGGCCGCACGCCCCGTGCAAGCCCTGCATGCCGCGCCTCCACTCTTCGCACCCGTCGCACATGACGATCATGACGAAGACGAGGATCCCTCCGAATCCGAGCCTGAGTATACCCCAACGGAAGAGAACGATGACATGCCGGATTCGGAAGATATTGGTGTCGAGAGCGACATCTACACTGCACCTACTACTGCACCTAGTAATGCACCTATTCCTGCTGCAAATTGGTCTCCTCATGTGGAGCCATTCTTCGCTACTGACGCTGAGCTCGAGGATATTCGTATCTACATACGACGTGCTTACACTACGATCAAGCGTTACCAGTATGAGAATCGCACGAGTCTACATGAAGGCTTATGAGTGGAGCTACTGCTAGCTGGTCTGCCTAATATCCATCCTTGGATGGGACTCAAGGAGAAGTACGATGACGTAGTCTCCAAGAGTGGTCACCTACATGAGAAGAAGTATGGTGAAGGGACGCGATGGTCTCTCTGCTTTAGAGGTTTCGCAGCTGAGTTATGCTTGTCCGAGTTCGAGTGGAAGGTGAACCGTGTGCTAGTGCCTGCGCCGAAAGGTATGTGCGAGTACTGCTGGACCAAGAAGCACAAACATGCCGAAGACTTTAGGAAGCATTTCATGCCCCAGAAGTTTGGTGGATATGCTTATCCATACACGCCCTGCAAGGAGGTGAAACCTAGGAGGAAGGACGATCACGATGAGTCCCCTAGGGCGAAGCAGATGTGTGCAAGTGTCAAGTAGAAAAAGATGATTGCTTTACTAGTTTTATTTGAGTTTTATTGAACTTTTAGTTATTGTGATGGCCCTGAATGGTCAAGATTGATGTTGGTGTAGTTGCATAGGCAACAAACATTATAATTGGTATTTACTTGCAATTTGTCTCATTGCAAGGCTATTTCATTCGATTAAATGATATCGTTGAGAATTTGTTTTATATGATCGTTTTGTCACATAATTGCATGGTTGATGACTAGATTCGTAATGCTATCTCGTATCGCCTAGACATGATTGGAAATCCATGTCGGAGTTATGGCGAAATTTTCATTGAGCATGATCATATTAATTGTGAGCCAAAGGCTAAGCATGTATTGTATGCAATCAAATGTCATTAATTATTGCCCTACTAATATAGTATGGAGCCTCGATGTGGGAATTGTAAATGTTATTGCTTATCAATTGTGTGAGATCAATGTGTCTACTTTGTTATTGCATATCGAACTATTATTCATGACAACCGAGAACTATTCAAAGCAAGTATGTTGCTTAGACCTACAATGTAAGGTCGATCATTGGAACATATATGCTATTTGCTAAATGTCATAAGAATGGTTTGAATAACAACCTATATCTCTCAACTAGACCCCGAATTGGGTGAAGACCACAACGCGCAAAATCCTGAAACGCGCAACTTTAAGGATTTTGATGAACTCAAACCCCCGACGTTTGACGGTGGCTCTGAGCCCACCAAGTTGGAGAGCTGGATTATAGAGTTCGAGAAGTTGTTTAGGGCGACTAGGCGGCCCAACAACATGAAGGTCAACACCTCTACCTACTACCTGAAGGGTGAGGCGAACAAGTGGTGGAGTGATGTGGGCACTGAAATGCTCGCAATTAAGAACTATGGGTGGACCGAATTCAAGGAGCCTATTGGTGAAAGGTTCTATCCAATAGCTATCCGTCGCCAGAAGCAACAGGAATTTGAGAACATCTATCAAGGAAAGCTATTTGTGGCTGAGTACGCAAAAAAGTTCAACGAGCTTGCTGCTTTTGCACCTAACTTGGTGACGATCGAAGATGAGCATGTCGAGAGGTTCGAAGACGGTCTAAAGTGGGACATACAACGTTTTGTTATGGGAAACTCACTGACGTTCCAAGGATTGTACGAGAAAGCCTTGAACCAAGAGCGTGCTATGGGTCGTCGTGCTTCGTTGCTTGGAAAGCATAAGTGTGACGAAGGGAGTTCTTCCCAGTCAAATGTCGTAGATAAGTGGCCAAGAACGAACAACAGCAATCACAACAACCAAGGTGGTAATAAGAACCACAATGGGAACAGGAATCGTGACTCGAATAGTGATAGAGCTAAGATCTTAGCTAGGAGGAATACGCCTTGTAGTCGCTGCAACAAGACGCATCCTAGCAAGATCTGTCGTGGTGACGTGCTTCAATGCTATGAGTGCAACAAGCCTGGTCACAAAGCTTCTGAATGCTGGAGTCGTGGAAGGAACGCCAATGGTCAGAGCCGCGATAACAACTACAATCGTGGTGGAAATGGAAATGGGAATCACGGAAATGGTGGTAACTTCCGTGGAAATGGGGGTCACAACAACACAAACCGCAACAATACTGCTGCTCCTACTACGAACAATCAAGCACTACTTCCCGCACCTGCCCAACCCACGCACAACGACAACAACAACAATAACAACAACAATAGAGGGGTGAATGGAAGGGTCTATGTGCTGAACCGCAACGAGGCTAAGGCGAACCCGAATGTGATCGCTGGTACTTTTCTCGTTAACTCTCGACCTGCTTTAGTTTTATTTGATAGTGGTGCAACGCATTCTGTTCTTTCTAAGAGCTTTACATCTAAGATAGGTTTAGAACCAAGTTCTATGTATAGTGCAAACATTACGATGCCAGATGGGTCGAATGTTAATTGTAAAGCGTTGTATGAAAAGTGTCCGATTAGGATAGCTGGTTCCGATTTGCCTACAAATTTTATTCAGATGGACTTGAAGGAATTTGACGTGATTTTGGGAATGGATTGGTTAGCCAAGTATAAGGCTAAGATAGAGTGCTTTGAGCAACGTGTGTCATTGCGTGGACCGAAGGGTAGGAGGATTACCTACAAAGTAGTCGTGGTCAAGCCAAAGCTGAAGGTAGTGGCGACCATGAAGGCAAAGCAGTGTATGACTAAAGGTGAAGCGATTTACCTATGTCATGTGGTGGATACAAGTCGAGAAGCTGAAGTCTCGAAACCTATTCCAGTTGTTTCAGAATATGCTGACGTCTTTCCAGACTAGATTCCCAGAATGCCTCAGCAACGCATTATTGACTTTACGATCGACTTAGCTCCAGGTTTTGCTCCGATCTTGAAAGCTCCGTATCGTATGGCTCGCTGACGCTATGAGTAGAAAGACTCGTCATACAATGAATACTGCTTTAGTACATCCGAAGGAGATAATTCTTGACTTATAGAGTCTAGACGTGGAGATTGTGCTAAAAGGTTGGGGTTAATTAATTTTGATAACGATTCATCCTACCGAGATGAAAGCACTGAAGACGCAACTCGAGGAACTGCTGGAGAAGGGATACATATGTCCTAGTGTATCGCCTTGGGGTGCTCCTGTCTTAACTGTGCGTACGAAGGATGGTAGTGTGAGGTTAAGTATAGACTACCGCAAGTTGAACAAGATTACAATCAAGCCCAACGTCGGCGAACTGCACACGGGAGGGCACTCTATGTGTTCATGTTACTTGGCGCTTTGCGCGCCGGGGTTCGTTGTTTCATCGGGCGGCACCCACGAGGAGCGCCCCCCGACTAGGGAAGGGGCTGTTACCCCAAGGGGCTTCAGCACCCCTCCACGGAGTGATAAACATGTTCACGGGTCGTTCTGCTAGGCAGGTTTCGCCTTCCGCAGGTTCACCTACGGAAACCTTGTTACGACTTCTCCTTCCTCTAAATGATAAGGTTCAATGGACTTCTCGCAACGTCGCCGGCGGCGAACCGTCCACGTCGCCGCGTTTCAAAATTTTCACTGGACCATTCAGTCGGTAGGAGCGATGAGCGGTGTGTACAAAGGGCAGGGACGTAGTCAATGCTTGTTGATGACTCGCGCTTACTAGGAATTCTTCGTTGAAGACCAATAATTGCAATGATCTATCCCTATCATGATGAAATTTCAGAGATCACCCGGGCCTGTCGGCCAACGGTATTGACTCGTTGAATACATCAGTGTAGTGTGCGTGCGGCCCAGAACATCTAAGGACATCACAGACCTGTTATTGACTCAAACTTCCGTGGCCTGGAAGGCCATAGTCCCTCTAAGAAGCTAGCTGCGAAGGTATGACTCCGCATAGCTAGTTGGCAGGCTGAGGTCTCGTTCGTTAACGGAATCAACCAGACAAATCGCTCCACCAACCAAGAACGGCCATGCACCAACACCCATAGAATCAAGAAAGAGCTCTCAGCCTGTCAATCCTTACTATTTCTGGACCTAGTATGTTTCCCCGTGTTGACTCAAATTAAGCCGCATGCTACACTCCTGGTGGTGCCCTTCCGTCGATTCCTTTAAGTTTCAGCCTTGCGACCATACTCCTCCCGGAACCCAAAAACATTGATTTCTCATAAGGTGTCGGCGACGTCCTAAAAGTTACATCCGCCAATCCCTGATCGGTATCGTTTATGGTTGAGACTAGGACGGTATCTGATCATCTTCGAGACCCCAACTTTCGTTCTTGATTAATGAAAACATCCTTGGCAACTGCTTTCGCAGTTGTTCGTCTTTCATAAATCCAAGAATTTCACCTCTGACTATGAAATATGAATGCCCCCGACTGTCCCTGTTAATCATTACTCTAATCCCGAAGGCCAACACAATAGGACCGGAATCCTATCATGTTATCCCATGCTAATGTATCCAGAGCATAGGCCTGCTTTGAGCACTCTAATTTCTTCAAAGTAACAGCGCCGCTGGCACGACCCGGCCAGTTAAGGCCAGCAGCGCATCGCCGGCAGAAGGAGCAGGCGACCAGTGCACACGGCTAGGCGGACCGGTCAACTCGCGCTTGACCATCGTTCGTGCTGAGCGAAGAACGCTAGATTGGACAGATGAGGCCTTTTGGACCTCTGCCCGCTCAGTGTTCCGCATCCCAGAGAACACCTAGAGCACACAGCCCATGCCACAGCTGCACCAAAGGCTCGACGTGGGTGGACGACGTGCTCAGCTTGAGTTGTCCACCCGGCACCCTTAGAGGGATGCCTGACGGAGATCTCATCTTTTCAGGGTCACGATTACCATCCGTAGGCATCAAACACAGGAAACCATGCTTCGTCCAAGGCAATTCGCTCTTGGAGCAATCGATGAAAAGGTCTTTGGGTGTGCGGTTGACTGCACGAGCAGGAACCCCGCCAACCCAAACGGACCGAGTGCCACTCACACGGCTTCACAATTACTACTCCAAAATCAACCTCAACGTACCCACGAAACTACATAGTAGCCCCATGGATGTCCGAGGGAGACCCCAATGACCACAACGCTCGACCCCAACCCCAATGAAGGGACGTTCGATACCCACTCGCCGGCTAAACGGCTCATCCCGAAGGAGATCACATCCATCCAACGTCGGCTAGACGGCTCAATCCGGAAGGAGATCACATCCATCCGACGTCTGCTAGATGGCTCATCCGCAAGGAGATCACATCTTTCCGACGTCGTTTGAATAGCTCAATCCCGAAGGAGATCACATCCATCCGACGTTTATACCAGCAAGCCGTCTAGATAGCTCATCCCGAAGGAGATCACATCTATCTGACGTCGTGTGGATAGCTCGATCCCGAAGGAGATCACATCCGTCCAACATTTATACCCACATGATAACGGTTTTCCATCGTCGACCTCGACAGCGCCTGGGTGGACACGACATGACACAACTCGGCGCCTAGTACGTCTCCGGCGCCGCCTCCGTCTCCGACGTAGGGGGCCGGTGCTTGAGCCGAGGTGTCGTGGTGTCCGGCTATGATGGGGCACGATTCGACACTACTTGGCTCCTGGTAGGCGCTTCATGTCGCGTCGCTTGCCTTCCTTCTCCCTCAAGCACTCTCTCAAGACACTACCCCCTAAAGAGTCTTATAAGGTTTAGTGGTTCTGACAGGACTAGACATGCACAATGCATAACTTTCATATTGGGGTTCTTCAGAGTTTTGATAATTATTTTCCAAAAGTTCCACCTCACACTTTTCAAGTATATTATTAAGTTACGAAAAAAATAATTTTTTTAAGTTTTTCACACAAGGTAGATATTTAATTTTATTTTTAATTAAAAAATAGGCTGAAAAATTAGAAATAAATAGAAAAAATATCTGAAAAATTACAAATCACTTTAAAAAAATTGGGAAATATTTTTGAGACCTCACTTTAATTTTAGAAATAATTATGAAACCTCACTCCTCACTCTTGGGGGAAGGAAATTCCGGCCCTCACCCATGCTTTAAATGTTCCGGCCCTTACATTGGCATCCCGTAAAAACGCGATTACAAGCCTAAATTGGACCATATAACCGACCCGGGGGGCCTCCCATGTCCCTTAGGGATGTCCCATGCGATATGGTGTGAAAATCACCTCTCGGACCGGAGCCTCTTGGAAGGCAAAAAAACGTGGTCTATCATGACCCTAGAACACCGGGAGGGTCATCCTTATCCCCGAACACCGATATCACCCATGACGCCGGTATTCCGACTCGTACATTGGCATCGCGTAAAACCACCCTTACAAGCCTATCAGGGACCCAGTAACCAACCCCGGGGGCCTCCCATGTACCCTATGGATCTGCTGTGCGATATGGGGCAAAAATATTAACGTCGATAAGTTTGTGCCCGGAGGCCCAGAACACGTCCCTTAAAGCATTCCCTGGGCTTGGTTGCCGTTTTCGCCCGAATGTTTTTCGGGGGCTCTATCATGGCCCTAGGGGACCCCTGGTACCGCGGGAGGGTCACCTTCATCCCTGAACTCCAATATCAGTCATGTCGCCCGTATTCGGGCCCTAACATTAGCATCGGGGACATCGCGTATCGCATCGCTTCTCTCTAAAAAATGCTCTCTTCTCTCTCCTCCGCACCGCTCGTTCGCCATTGACGCAGCTGTGAGTTTCAATGGGGAAGAAAGACAAGGCTAAACGAGGGACAGAAAAGCACGATGACATTGGGAAAAATTCAGCTCCACCGTGTCCTAAAAAAACTGGGAACCATAGGCAAAGTACAAGCACCAATCGAGACAACCTAGATCGGGTTATGCGCAACCTTACCGAGGAATTGGAGGCACCGGAGGTCATGACTCCTGAAGTACAAACAGAAACAGTTCAACAAATGGAACTAGCAAGAGAGAAGATCAATACTTGGCTCTCGAAGATGAAGGAAAAGGCAAGAACACAATTCTCGTCTGAAGATGAGGATGAAGGCTCAGACCAAGCCAATCAGTAAGAAACTGCAACTGCAGGTAATACCTCAGCTTGGGAAAAATTTGACATCTCCAAATTGAAAAATGCGGGATTTAAATTGGATTTTATTGCGCCTAAAATGCATGAGGGAAAACCTATTGGGGAAATTAGCTTCATGGACATTGAGTCTGAAATTAATTACTGGAATCAAGCGGTTGTTTGCTATGTTATGGGGTCAAGACCACCAATTAATGTGTTAAGTGGATTTCTAAGAAGAATTTGGGCAAAACGGGGAATGAACAAATTTGCTATGATGAAAAATGGCTTGGTTTTGGTTCGTTTTGACTCCCTAGAGCAGAGGGATGCTGTAATACAGGAGGGGGTTTATCACTTTGACAATAAACCCATGATTGTAAGGCCATGGTCTGAAAATGTGGATTATGCACAAGAGGAATTGACCTCGGTGCCAATTTGGGTAAAATTCCCTGGACTTAATGTGAAATACTGGAATGCAATGGGATTGAGCAAGATTGCAAGTCTTGTAGGAAGGCCAATGATGGCAGATAGAAAGACAGAGCTCAAAGTAGGGATTCAATATGCCAGAGTGATGATTGAAGTAGAAATTGGAGTTGAATACCCTAACAAGGTACACTATAAGAATGAGAAGGGCAATATTGTGGAACAGGAAGTGGAATATGACTGGAAGCCTATTCTATGCAGCCATTGCAAACAATATGGGCATAGTGAAGCTGAATGCAGAAAGAAAGCTGCTACAGGTTCTGCGATCCAAACATTGCCTGCACAGAATCAACCAGCACAACAAGAAAACCCCAGGAAACAGCAGTGGCAGAATGCTGGGAGAGGGAGAGGAAGATTGAATAATGCAGGGAGAGGATTAAGAGCTGGAAGAGGCTATTACAGACAAATTCAGCAACAACAAAATGATAATCCACAGACACAGAATCCTTTTGTAGTACTGCAAAATGAAGGAGAAGCACAGGAAGTGCAATTGTCACAAAATGAAAATGCAGAAACTGACATACATGAGGATCTGCACACAGGTATGGTTCCAACACATGGTAAGCCCCCTATCTTGACTGTTAGTCATGGATAGGATCGTTATATGGAATGTAAGACCCCTGAATAATAAGCAGAGGGATGTTGCCCTTTTCTGCAAAAAAAACAATTGTGGCTTGGTAGCTTTCTTAAAAACAAAAATTAGAGCAATTAATCTGGAAAAATGCAAAAATAGGGTCATGCCAGGGTGGGATCCTACAGTAATCACAATGAACATAGGTTGGGAAGAATTTGGATAAGATGGTTGCCAGATATTTTTCATGTTGGTGTGATTTTCTCTTCTGTGCAAATGATTATCTGCAAGGTAATTAATCTAGTGAGGAAAAAAGAATTTGTGGTGAGTTTTGTGTATGGGCAAAATGAAAAAGAAGACAGGAAACAATTATGGAAGGATCTTAGTGATTTTGCAATTAATTGTAATAATCCTTGGATTGTTGCTGGGGATTTTAATAATGTCATGCTACCTGGTGATAGACAAGGAGGGCAACCAGTTACCCTTGCTGAAATACAGGATTTTAAAACCTGCATTGAGGGCTGTTTCCTCATTGAAATGGGTTGGTCTGGATGCCAGTACACATGGAATAATAGGCATGAGGAGGGGGGGGGGGGGAGAGTATACTCTAAAATAGACTGGGTTTTTACCAATAGCCTCTGGCTGCAGGAGTTTGATCAGTGCACTCTACAGTTTCTACCAGAGGGTGTATCTGACCACTCTCCTATTTGCTTAACTCTACAAAAAGAAACCACAAAAAGAAACATCCCCTTCAAATTCTTTAACATGTGGAGCCTCCACTCTGAATTCCAAGCATTGGTGCAGCAAGCCTGGAATTGCAGAACACAGGGCACAAAAATGTTCAGAGTGTATAAGAAGCTGAAAAGGGTGAGAACTGGTCTAAAAAAGCTAAATAGGGATGAATTTAGTGATATCTTAGCTCAGGCTGATATTGCTAGAACTGCAATGACCCAAGCTCAAACAGAAGCAAACAAGGAGCCTCTCAATGAAACACTGCAGCAGAAAGAGGTACAGGCCAGAAAGAGGTATAATGAGGTGAACATGGCAGCTGAGAACTTCTTACAGCAGAAGAGCAAAGCAAAGTGGGTTCAGCTGGGAGATGGGAACAATCAGTTCTTTCATGCAGTTATGAAACAAAGGAGACAAAAGAACAGACTTCATTGTATCAAGACACAGGAGGATGTCCTATTAGAGGACCAGGATCTGATTATTGAGGAATTTGTGGGGTTTTACAGGAAAATGCTAGGAGTATCTGGGGTTAGGGACACTACAGCAGAAAACTGTTTCTTTTCAGCAGGACACAAACTGGACATACACCAACAGATGACCATTAGTGCCCCTGTGAGTGCTGAAGAAGTGAAGTTACCCATGCTTGATATTGACTGTAACAAAAGTCCAGGCCCTGATGGCTTTGGATCAGGCTTTTTCAAAGAAGCTTGGCACATTGTGGGAGAAGATGTGACTGAAGCTATCATTGACTTTTTTGATTCATCTAAAATGCTCAAAGAGGTGAATGCCACAAACTTGTGTCTAGTGCAGAAGATAGCAAATCCTGAGAAGGCATCTGATTTCAGGCCAATTGCCTGCTGCAATACCATCTACAAATGCATCTCCAAGATTTTGTGTGGGAGATTAGCAATAGTGCTTCCTGACCTAGTCTCTGTGAACCAGGGAGCTTTTGTGGCTCAGAGATCAATTGTACACAACATAATGATTTGCCAGGATCTTATCAAGCATTACAACAGGAAACAATCCTCTCCTAGATGCTTGATGAAGATTGACCTAAGGAAAGCATATGACACAATTCATTGGAGTTTTGTCAAGGAAATGCTGCAAGGATATGGTTTCCCTGTAAAATTCATTGGTTGGGTACTAGAGTGCATCCAAACTGCAAGTTTCAGCATCAACATGAATGGGGAGGTCCATGGTTTTTTTCCTGCTAAACGTGGCATTGGGCAGGGAGATCCAATATCTCCACTAATCTTTGTGTTGGTAATGGAATATCTATCAAGAATCATGAAAATAGCCTGTATGGATAAGAGCTTCAGTTGGCATCCCATGTGCAAAGAACTGGCACTGAGTCACCTATGTTTTGCTGATGACTTGATGTGCTTTTGCAAAGCAGCACCTGAATCTGTGAGTATCATGATGAACAGCTTAAATTATTTTTGACAAGCTACTAGTTTGTTTGCAAATAAAGAGAAATCTAACATGTATATTGCTGGTGTAAGTGAACAAATGAAGAGTGAGCTGTTAGGCTTATCAGTGTTCAGGGAGGGTACACTACCCATGAAGTATCTGGGTGTTCCACTGTCTCCATCTAAATGGAGCAAAATTGACTGTGAATGCTTGGTGGATAAAATGACAAAAAAGCTTCAGATTTGGGCATCCAGAAATCTCTCATATGCAGGAAGGGCTCAACTTATTAATTCTGTATTATTCTCCATACATGTATACTGGTCAAGCATTTTTATAATGCCTGCTGGGGTACTCAAAAGTGTAGAGCAGAAATGCAGATTATTCCTGTGGGATTCTACTGATCAGAAACAGAAGACAAGTTTGGTGGCATGGGACATGGTATGCAGACCAAGGAAAAATGGTGGAATAAATATTAAAAATTGCAAATGGTTCCATATTGCTTTAAATGGGAAGCATATTTGGGATTTAGCCACAAATAAAGACACTTTGTTGGTTAAATGGATAAATGGGGTTTATTTGAAGGGAGTTAATTTCTGGACCTATGCTCCTGTATGGGGTGCCAGTTGGTACTGGAAAAAGCTCAATAAAATCAAAAGCCATTTCCAGGACCAATATTCAGCTAGAGTGTGGAAGGGCACTACTGATGGGCTCTATTCTGCTGCAAGTGGATACAGTGTACTGACAGGGGCCATGCCAAAATCCAGACATGCTAGTTTGATTTGGGGGAAGATAACCATGCCTAGGCAAAGTTTTGGCCTGTGGCTGGCTCAATTGGGAAGACTGCTAACAAAGGATAGGATGCAGAAGATGGGTTTCCTGAATGGAGATGCCATGGGCAACCTGTGCAAAGTGAAGAAAGAAGACCATAACCACCTGTTCTTCAGGTGTAGTGTATCAGCAGGGATCCTGGATCAGCTAAGAGGATGGCTACGGATGTCAGCAAGAGCAAACTCTATCCAGGGTATGCTCAACTGGATAAGCAGGCAAAAGAGCTCCAGTTTCAGAAGGGAAGTATATGCAGCAGGACTTGTAGCAACAGTGTACTGGATATGGAGATGCAGGAACATACAACATTTTGAGGGGAGCAGAATGTCATTGGTGCAGATCATGCAGCAGACTCAGCAGGTGGTCAGAATTAGAATACAGCAATGGAGCAGTAAGAGAAAAATCAACAGCAAGGATAGGATATGGATAGAAAATGTGTAATTTGTTTTCCTGTAATATGTGCCTGTATTTTAGTGTTGCTGAAAAGCAGGCAGCAGATTCAGCAGGGGAATCAGATTCAGATGCTAGCAGATTAGCAGTAGGGGGAAGATGCAGAATCTGGCAGCTCGAGCAAGGCTAGAGAATCTGTAATAGCTTAGTTTACTATGATTTGTATTTTGCTGTAAGTTAGGAATGTCCGTTTTTTGTTTTGTCTCAGACATGGAGAACCACTGGTTTTAGTGAACTACTCCAGTACTGTTTTTTAGGTTGTGTTTGGTTGTAAAGGGATGTAGAAAAAAGGAACCCTACCTAGTAGGTGGCCTTGGATTTACATTGCCTAATGGGCTGTAATCATGTTACATTTCAGCTAGCAATAATACAATTTCTAACTTGCACAAAAAAAAAACATTAGCATCGCGTAAAATCGCCCTTACAAGCCTATCAGGGACCCAGTAACCAGCCTTGGGGGCCTCCCATGACCCTTAGAGGTCTCCGGTGCGATATGGGGCGAAAATATTGACGTTGAAAAGTTTGCGTCCGGAGGCCCAGAACACGTCCCCTAGAGCATTCCCGGGGGCCAATTGCCGTTTTCCCCCGATATTTTTTCCGGGCTCCATCATGGCCCTATGGGACCCCCGGTAGGATCACTTTCATCCCCGAACTCCGATATCACCCATGTCGCCGGTATTCGGGCCCTAACATGGTAGAACACAAGGCACAAAAATGTTCAGGGTTTACCAAAAACTGAAAAGTGTGAAACATGTCCTGAAAAAGCTTAATAGAGCTGAATTTAGTGATATTTTAGCTCAGGCTGATATTGCTAGAGCAGTAATGAATCAAGCTCAGTCAGATGCAAACAAGGAGCCACTGAATGAGGCACTGCAGAAGGGAGAAATTCAGGCTAGGAGAAGGTTTAATGAGCTAAACATGGCAGCTGAGACATTCCTACAACAAAAAAGCAAGGCTAGATGGGTGCAATTGGGAGATGGAAATAATCAGTTTTTCCATGCAATCATGAAACAGAGAAGACAACAAAATAGACTGCATTCCATCAGGACACAAGAGGGTATCTTACAGGAAGACAAAGACTTGATTATTGAAGAATTTGAGGGGTTTTACAGGAATATGCTGGGGGTATCAGGCACTATAGACACTACAGTAGAAGAGAGCTTCTTTTCAGCAGGAAAAAGGCTAAATATGCAGCAACAGATGAACATTAGTGCACCAGTGACTGCTGAGGAAGTGCAGAGAGCTATGTTTGATATTGACAGCAATAAAAGCCCTGACCCTGATGGCTTTGGCTCAGGTTTTTTCAAAGAAGCGTGGAATATTGTGGGGGAAGAAGTGACCAGTGCAATTATTGATTTTTTTGAGTCCTCTAAAATGCTTAAAGAGGTGAATGCAACTAATCTTTGTCTTGTGCAGAAAATAGTAAACCCTGAGAACGCCTCTGATTTCAGGCCTATTGCATGATGCAACACCATATACAAATGCATTTCCAAGATCCTGTGTGGGAGAATGGCAACAGTGCTACCTGATCTTATCTCTGTGAACCAGGGTGCTTTTGTGGCACAGAGGTCAATAGTGCACAACATCATGATTTGTCAGGACCTAATAAAGCATTACAACAGGAAGCAATCCTCACCCAGATGCTTGATGAAAATTGACCTTAGGAAAGCATACGACACAATTCATTGGAGTTTTTTTCAAGGAGATGCTACTAGGGTATGGGTTCCCAGTTAAGTTCATGGGCTGGATACTTGAATGTATACAAACTGCAAGTTTCAGCATCAACATAAATGGGGGCGTGCATGGTTTCTTTCCTGCTAAACGTGGCATCAGGCAGGGAGACCCAGTATCTCCACTGATATTTGTGCTGGTCATGGAGTATCTTTCAAGAATTCTGAAACTAGCATGCATGGACAAGAGCTTCAGTTGGCATCCAATGTGCAAGGAACTAGCATTGAGTCACCTGTGCTTTCCTGATGATTTGATGTGTTTCTGCAAAGCTGCCCCTGAATCTGTAAGTATAATGATGAATAACATTAATTACTTTGCACAAGCTACTGGCCTGTTTGCTAATAAGGAGAAATCCAACCTCTACATAGCTGGTGTGAATGAAGAAATTAAGAGAGAATTGTTAGAATTATCTGGGTTCAGGGACGGTACACTACCTATGAAGTATTTGGGAGTTCCACTATCCCCCTCTAAGTGGAGCAAAATTGACTGTGAGTGCTTGGTTGATAAAATGACAAAAAAAATTGCAGATATGGGCTTCTAGGAACCTCTCATATGCAGGAAGAGCTCAACTCATAAATTCTGTGTTGTTTTCTATACATGTGTACTGGTCTAGCATTTTCATAATGCCTGCAGGGGTACTTTAAAGTGTAGAACAAAAATGCAGATTTTTCTTGTGGGGTTCCACTGAGCAGAGGCATAAGACCAGTTTGGTGGCATGGGATATGGTTTGCAAACCTAGAAAAAATGGGGGCATAAACATAAAAAATAGCAAATGGTTTAATGTAGCTCTAAATGGAAAACATATCTGGGATTTAGCCACAAAAAAAGATACCTTGTGGGTAAAATGGATAAATGGGATCTATCTGAAAGGAACCAATCTCTGGAATTATGTACCAGTTTGGGGTGCCAGTTGGTACTGGAATAAGCTCAACATAATCAAGAGCTATTTCCATGACCAATATTTAGCTAGAGGGGTTTGGAAGAGAGCTGCTGATGGTTGTTACACAGCTGCAAGAGGATACAGTACTTTGATAGGAGATATGCCAAAGTATAGACATGCCAATCTGATTTGGGGAAGGGTAACCATGCCAAGACACAGCTTCTGCTTATGGCTAGCTCAATAGGGCAGATTGCTAACAAAGGACAGGGTGCAGAAAATGGGCTTTCTGAATGGTGATGCTGTATGCAATCTGTGTAAAGCAAAGCTAGAAGACCATAAACACCTTTTCTTCAGCTGCAGTGTGGCAACATGTATTCTAGATCAAATGAGATGCTGGCTACAGATTACACCAAAAGCAAACACAATTCAGGGCATGCTTAATTGGATAAGCAGGCAGAAATGCTCAAGTTTCAGAAAAGAAGTTTATGCAGCAGGACTTGCAGCTGCTGTATACTGGATTTGGAGAGGCAGAAATATCAAACACTTTGTGGGAAGTAGTCTATCTGTGATGCAGACTATGCAGCAGATCCAGCAATCAGTGAGGATCAGGATACAGCAGTGCAGCAGGCTGAGGAAGCTCAACAGCAAGGATAAAAGATGGATAGAAAGAATTTAACTACTCTTTGCACTACAGTAGCCGCAGCAGAAAGGCAGAATCAGATTACACCAGATGTTTAGCAGAAAATCCAGCAGAAATGCAAGACATCAGCACCTATACAGGGATTCAGACAATAGTTTTCAGCAGGTAAAAAGCAGCAGGTTGATGAAGCAAGGCAGAATGAAGAAGGAAACAGATGCTCGCAGATGTGAAAGGCTAGAAGGAGTAGTAATTTTTAACCAATTATGTGTTTGTATTTTGCTGTAAGTCAGAAATAATTTTGTAAGTTGTCATGGTCACAGAGAGGGTAAACCACTGCCTGTAGTGAGTTGTACCATACTGGAGGTTTGTAAGGTAGTAAAGGGATGTAGTGAAAAGGAACCCTACCTAGTAGGTGGCCTTGGAGCAGCATTACCTAAGGACTGTAATCTTGTTACATTACAGTGAGCAATAATACAATTTCTGACTTGCACCAAAAAAAAAAACATTGGCATCGCGTAAAACCGCCCTTACAAGCATATCAGGGACCTAGTAACCGACCCTGGGGGCCTCCCATGTCCCCTAGGGGTATCCCGTGCGATATAGGGCGAAAATATTGGTGTCGATAAGTTTGTGTCCGTAGGCCCAGAACACGTCCCCTAGTGCATTCCCGAGGCCTAATTGCCGTTTTCGCCCGAACTATTTTCGGGGGCTCTATCATGGCCCTAGGGGACCCCCGGTGCCCTGGGAGGGTCACCTTCATTCCCAAACTCTGATATCACATATGTTTCCCGTATTCGGGCCCTAACATTGGCCCGTATTCCATCCAGAGGGTGTTTCAGATCACTCCCCAATCTGTCTGTCTCTCCATAGAGAATTTACAAAAAAAATTATTCCCTTTAAATACTTCAACATGTGGAGCCTCCACTCTGAATTCCAAGCTAAGGTGCAGCAAGCTTGGAATTTCAGAACACAAGGCACAAAAATGTTCAGAGTGTACCAGAAATTGAAAAAGGTGAGGAAAGTGCTGAAAAAGCAAAACAGGAATGATTTCACAGACATTCTGGCACAAGCAGATACAGCTAGGATAGCCATGACCCAAGCACAGACTGAAGCTAACAAAGAGCCATTAAATGATGCATTACAACAGACTGAATTACAGGCCAGGAAAAGATACAATGAGGTTAATATGGCAGCTGAAAATTTCCTACAGCAGAAAAGCAAGGCAAAGTGGATACAATTGGGAGATGGGAATAATCAATTCTTCCATGCAGTTATGAAGCAAAGAAGTAATAACAACAGAATCCACTCCATTAGGACACAACAGGGGACCCTTCTGGAGGACCAGAACCTGGTCATGGAAGAATTTGTGAGATTTTACAAGGATATGTTGGGGGTGACAGGAACCAGAACAAGCAAAGATGAAGACAGATACTTCCAAGCAGGTCACAGACTAGACATCCACCAACAGATGAACCTTATAGCCCCTGTGTATGCAGAAGAGGTGAAAAATGCAATGTTTGCAATTGATTGTAATAAAAGCCCGGGTCCTGATGGCTTTGGTTCAGGGTTTTTCAAAGAAGCGTGGCCAATTGTAGGAGATGAAGTGACTGGAGCCATAATTGATTTTTTTGACTCATCTAGAATGCTCAAGGAGGTAAATGCTACAAACCTGTGCCTTGTACAGAAGATACAAAATCCAGAAAAGGCATCTGATTTCAGACCAATAGCCTGCTGTAATACAATCTACAAGTGTATCTCCAAGATCTTGTGTGGGAGACTGGCAAAAGTACTACCAGAGCTGGTGTCAGTGAACCAGGGAGCCTTTGTTGCACAGAGATCCATTGTCAACAACATCATGATATGTCAGGACCTTATTAAGCATTATAACAGGAAACAATCATCTCCCAGGTGCATAATGAAGATAGACATAAGGAAGGCATATGATACAATCCACTGGGGTTTTGTGAAGGAAATGCTGCAAGGGTATGGATTCCCTGAAAAATTCAGTGGGTGGCTACTAGAGTGCATCAAAACAGCAAGTTTTAGTATTAATATAAATGGGGAAACACATGGGAATTTCATTGCAAAGCGGGGCATCAGACAAGGTGACCCCATATCCCCATTAATATTTGTACTGGTTATGGAATATTTGTCAAGAAACCTGAAAATAGCATGCATGGATAAGAGCTTTAGCTGGCACCCCATGTGCAAAGAGCTTGCACTAAGTCATCTATGTTTTGCTGATGACTTAATGTGTTTCTGTAAAGCAGATACTGCATCTGTGAGCACAATGATGAACAGCATAAACCACTTCTCAAAAGCAACAAGATTGTATGCAAACAAGGGAAAATCAAACATCTACTTAGCAGGGGTGGATATGCAAGGAAAAAATGCACTGTTACAACTCTCAGGCTTCAGGGAGGGTACTTTGCCCATGAGATACCTAGGTGTCCCATTATCCCCCTCAAAATGGAGCAAAATAGATTGTGATTGTCTGGTGGACAAAATGACAAAAAGGATGCAGATATGGGCCTCGAGGAACCTTTCATATGCAGGGAGAGTCCAACTAATAAACTCTGTACTATTCTCCATTCATGTATACTGGTCAAGTATTTTCATTTTGCCAACTGGGGTACTAAAAAGTGTGGAGCAAAAATGCAGATTTTTCTTGTGGGGGACAACTGAGCAGAAACATAAGACAAGCTTGGTGGCCTGGGATATGGTATGCAGACCAAGAAACAATGGAGGACTTAATGTTAAGAACTGCAAATGGTTCAACATAGCTCTGAATGGCAAGCACATCTGGGATATTGCAACAAAAAAAGACACACTGTGGGTGAAGTGGATCAATGGGATTTATCTGAAAGGAGTTAACATCTGGAATTATGTTCCAGTATGGGGCACAAGTTGGTACTGGAACAAACTGAACACGATCAAAAGTTACTTCCAGGGGCAATACACAGCAAGGGGGGTATGGAAATTTGCATCTGATGGTATTTACAATGCTGGAAGTGGATACAGAATGCTACAAGGAAACATGACAAAATGCAGGCATGCAGACTTGATATGGGGGAAGATATCCATGCCTAGACATAGTTTTTGCCTATGGCTGGCTCAAATGGATAGATTGCTAACAAAGGATAGATTACAGAGGATGGGATGTCTGAATGGGGATGCCTTATGCTATCTGTGCAAGCAGGAACCAGAGGAACACAATCACTTGTTCTTCAAATGCAAAGTTGCAAAAGAAGTCCTGGAACAGTTAAAGGGATGGCTGCAAATTTCAGCAAGAGCAAGTACAATTCAGGGGATGTTTAACTGGATCAGCAGACAAAAATGCTCGAGAATCAGGAAGGAAGTTTATGCATCAGGGGTAGCAGCAGCAGTATACTGGATATGGAGATGCAGAAATACTCATTTTGCTGGCAAAGGCAGCATACCAGTGCCACAGATGACACAACAGGTCCAGCAAGCAGTCAGGTGCAGAATACAGCAATGCTGCAACAGCAAGAGGAAGATCTCCAGCAGGGACAAGATCTGGATAGGGGGGATATAGGCTGAAATTAAACTGGATCACAGCAAGGAACAGAGCAAACAGACAGATTACACCAGACAGTAAAGCAGAAAGCAGAACTTAACAGGGGGTCATGACATATTTGCAAGGAACCAGTAGACTGCATCCTGTTGCAGAAAAGAAGATGGAATGAACCAGCTCTGGAAGACTGCACCAGCAGAGGATTCAGAGTACAGGACAGAAGCAAAGTAGAAGCAGGAAGAAGCAGATTCAGTGGAAAACAAGGAAATTCTGTAATCAGCAGCAGGTTGATGTAGCAAGGTAGAATGAGGAATGTAACAGTTCCAAGCAGAGTCGAAAAGCTAGAAGAAGTTGTAATATTTTTAGCTATATATGTTTTTGTATTTTGTTGCAAGTCAGAAATAATTTTTGCAAATTGTAATGCCTACAAAGATGGTGAGGATTAATTTTTGTAAATTGTAATGTGTACAGAGTTGGTGAACCACTGCCTGTAGTGAGTTGCACCAGATTGAAGGGTTGTAAGGTAGTAGAGGGATGTAGCAAAAAGGAACCCTACCTAGTAGGTGGCCTTGGACCTACATTGCCTAAGGACTGTAATCTTGTGACATTACAGAGAGCAATAATACAATTTCTGACTTACACCAAAAAAAACATTGGCATCGCTTAGTGCATTCCCAAACTCTGTAGTTTTCACACATGTTGCCCGTATTCGGGCCCTAGTATAGACATGCCAATCTAATTTGGGGAAGGGTAACCATGCCAAGACACAGTTTCTGCTTATGGCTAGCTCAACAGGGAAGACTACTAACTAAGGACAGATTGCTGAAAATGGGTTTTTTGAATGGTGATGTTGTTTGCAATCTGTGTAAAGCAAAGCCAGAAGACCATAATCACGTTTTTTTCAGCTGCAGTGTGGCAACAGGTGTATTAGATCAGCTGAGATGCTGGTTGCAGATTACACCAAGAGCAAACACAATTCAGGGCATGCTGAACTTGATAACCAGGCAGAAATGTTCAATTTTCAGGAAAGAAGTGTATGCAGCAGGGCTTGCAGCAGCTGTATACTGGGTATGGAGAGGCAGGAATATCAAGCACTTTGTGGGAAGCAGTCTATCTATATCACAGACCATGCAGCAGATACAGCAAACAGTGAGGATCAGAATACAGCAATGCAGCAGGCTGAGAAAGATCAACAGCAGGGATAAAAAATGGTTAGAGAGATTTTAACTGATCTGTTTACCACAGCAGACCCAGCAGAAAGGCAGGACCAGACTCCAATAGAGGTTTTAGCAGGAAAAACAGAAGATATGCAGGGCTCCAGCACCTGTACAGGGATCGTGACAGTAGATTGATGTAGATCAGCTTGATGGGCACAACAGGCAGTTGAAGCAAGAAAGAAGGAGGAATGAATCAGCTTCTGGAAGTTTTTGTTGTATTATTTTTAGATATTTATGTTTTTGTATTTTGCTGTAAGTCAGAAATAATTTTTGCAAATTGTAATGTTTACAGAGATGGTGAGAAACAATTTTTGCAATTTGTAATGTTTACAGAGAGGGGGAACCACTGCCTGTAGTGAGTTGCACCAGATTGAAGGGTTGTAAGGTAGTAGAGGGATGTAGCAAAAAGGTACCCTACCTAGTAGGTGGCCTTGGATCTGCATTGCCTAAGGACTGTAATCTTGTCACATTACAGAGAGCAATAATACAATTTCTGACTTGCACCAAAAAAAACATTGGCATCGCGTAGAACCGCCCTTACAAGCCTATCAGGGACCCAATAATAGACCCTAGGGGCCTCCCATGTCCCCTAGGGGTATTCTGTGCGATATGGGGGGAAAATATTGACGTCGAAAAGTTTGTGTCCGGAGGCCCAAAACACGTCCCCTAGAGCATTCCGGAGGCCCGGTTGCCGTTTTCGCCCCAAATTTTTTCAGGGGCTCTATCATGGCCCTAGGGGACCCCCGGTGCCCCGGGAACGTCAACTTCATCCCCGAACTCCGATATCACACATGTCACCTGTATTCGGGCCCCAACATTGGCATCGCGTAAAACTGCCCTTACAAGCCTATCAGGGACCCAATAACCAACCCTAGGGACCTCACATGTCCTTCAGGGGTCTCCCGTGCGATATGGGGCGAACATATTAACGTCGAAAATTTTGCGTCCTGAGGCTTAGAACACGTCCCCTAGAGCATTCTCGGCCCTAGGGGACCCCCGGTGCCCCGGGAGAGGCACCTTCATCCCCGAACTGCTATATCACGCATGTTGCCCAAATTCGGGCCCTATCATTGGCATCGAAGATGTATGCAGGAAGAAGGCAGGAACTTGTGATACCTTGAGAAATGCAACTAGTGCTGTTGGCCATAGGGAACCAGTGGCTGGTGTTGTTGCAAGACATCCCACAGAGGTACTAGGGCCCCCAGCAACTGGCAATGGAATCAGACAGCAACAATGGATACCAGCAGGGAGAGGAAGAGGCAGAGGCAGGCTAGGCCTCATGCAGAATTTGCAAACGGTTCGAGGTGCTGGAAGACAAAATTTTGGCACCCCTAGACCAGAAATTGTAGTTAATGTCACTGGAAACACTCAAACAATAGAGGGGGTGGAAGCTACTCCAATTCATAACTCTTTTGCCAGTTTGCAGAATGAACAGGATGAGCACCTAGCTGAAAATCTGATGCAGTGAGGTGAGCAGATTATATTGGCACTCCTAGACCAAAAATTGTAGTTAATGTCACTGGAAACACTCAAATAATAGAGGGGGTGGAAGCTACACCAATTCATAACTCCTTTGCCAGTTTGCCGAATGAACAGGATGAGCACCTAGCTGAAAATCTGATGCAGGGAGGTGAGCAGATTATATCACCTGTTGGTGATGGATAGCCTATGTGTCTGGAATGTTAGGGGTCTTAATGGCCCCAATAAGCAAAAAGAGGTGACTCTTTTTTGCAATGTAAATAAGTTTAGTTTTGTTGCTTTCTTGGAAACTAAAATTAGAGGCAATAATTTTGAAAAATGCGCTGACCACCACTTGGGGAGAAATTGGCTTAGATGGTTACCCCAAGTCTTTAATGTTGTGGTTGTATTCTCTTCTGCTCAAATGATTATTGTCAAGGTTATTGAGCTTAAGCTACAGAAAATGTTTTTTGTCAGCATAGTCTATGCTTTGAATGAGAAGGAGGAAAGAAAAGAATTATGGAGGGATTTATCTAATTTTGCTAGCAACTGTTTTGAGCCTTGGATATTTACAGGAGATTTTGATAATGTGTTGAGACATGAGGATAGAAAAGGAGGTACTGCAGTGACCCACAGTGAGATTGTTGACTTCAAGATTTGCTTAGATCAGTGTCTGGTAACTGAGCTTGGATGGGCTAGCTGCAAATACACATGGAACAACAGGCATGAAAATGGGGTTAGAGTATAAGACCACTCCCCAACTGTCATTGAAATACACCCTGGTAGCATAAAGAGGCATGGTAAATTCAGGTACTTCAATATGTGGAGCAGACATGCAGATTTTGTCAATATTGTGAATCAAGACATGCAGATGTTCAAGCTTTACTGTAAACTGAAGAATGTCAGACACAGCATGAGAAAGCTGAATAGGAGTGAGTTTTCAGATATTTTATCAAGAGCAACAGAGGCAAGGGATCAGATGCACAAGGCCCAGATTTCTGTAAACAATAATCCTTCAAACACAGCTTTACAACAAAATGAGCACCAGGCCAGGAAGACTTTTTGGGAGATTAATAGTGCAGCTGAGGAATTTCTAAAGCAAAAAAGCAAGATGCAATGGGTTCAGGCGGGAGATGATATTACAAAGTTCTTCTATTCTATACTGAAAAAGAGAGCACCAGAAGAATAGAGTATTTTCAATAAAGAATGCAGCAGGGGAGATTATACCTATTGCCTGTTGCAACTCAGTGTATAAATGCATTTCCAAGATTTTGTGTGGAAGATTGGCTAGAGTACTTCCTAACTTAGTTTCATTAAATCATGGTGCCTTTGTCGCAAATAGATCAATTGTACATAACATCATGATATGTCAAGATCTCATTAAGCATTACAGAAAGAAGGGCACAACTGCTAGGTCCATAATGAAAATTGATCTCCGCAAAGCCTATGATACAATTCACTGGTCCTTTTTAGAGGAAAAGCTAGAGGGGTACAGATTCCAAAAGAAATTTCAAGCTTGGGTTGTTGCCCATGTGAAAACTGCAAGCTTCTCAATTAGCCTGAATGGAGATGCTGAGGGTTATTTTGAAGCAAAAAGAGGTATTAGGCATGGTGATCCCATCTCACTTCTTTTGTTTGTAATTGGTCATGGAATACCTTTCAAGATTGCTGAAGCTGCTAGGGAATGACAGGGAGTTTAATTGGCACCCAATGTGTAAAACTGTGGGGCTTAATCATCTTTGTTTTGCTGACGACCTCATGGTGTTTTGCAGAGCAAATGAAGCTTCAGTTACCAAAGTTATGGAGTGCTTCTCCTATTTTTCTCAGGTAACTGGATTGAAGGCCAACACAAGCAAGTCATACATGTATGTTGCTGGGGTGGATAATGAGATCAAGGATAAACAGCTGTAGTTATCAGGTTTCCAGGAGGGGAAATTTCCAATGAAGTATTTAGGAGTCCCTTTGTCACCATCAAAATGGATCAAGATTGACTGTGCCTGCTTGGTTGATAAGATCACAAAGAGGTTAAATATCTGGGCCTCAAAAACCCTTTCTTATGGAGGTAGGACACATCTAATCAACTCCGTGCTCCTTTTGTTACATATGTATTGGGCCAATATTTTTATTCTCCCAACTGGAATTGTGAAGTCCATAGAGGCAAAATGCAGGCAATATCTGTGGTCAAGGAATGACCAGAAAAAGGGGAATAACTTGGTAGCTTGGGATCTGGTTTGCAGACCTAGGAAGAATGGAGGCCTGGGGTTTAAGCACTGTCAACAGTTTAATTATGCTCTGAACGGGAAGCAGTTATGGGATCTAGCAGCCAAGAAGGATAATATGTCGGTAAAATGGGTTAATGGTGTTTATATGAAGGGTGAAGAATTGTGGCAATATGTTCCTTGTCAAAGATGCAGCTGGGCATGGAAGAAACTACATAAGAGCAAGGACCTATTCAAGCAAGCTCACAGGTTAGATAACTCATGGTCACTCACATCACATGGTGGATACACAGTCAAGAGTGGATATGCCTTCCATATGGGTGAAATGGCCAAACTGAGACATGCAAATTTTATCTAGAGGGTGCTGAATGTTCCAAGATATAGCTTCTGTTTATGGGTGGCTCAAGCTCACAAGCTCCTCACTATAGACAAACTGAAGAGATTAGGGTTCTTTCATGGTGATACTGCCTGCATGCTCTGCTCTGGAAATGAGGAAACTCACCAACACCTTTTCTTTGAATGTTCAACAGCTATGAAACTGTGGAAAGAAGTGAAGCACTGGATAGGATGCACTGCTGCAAGCTGTAACATTGCTGGTATCATGAACTGGGCTGGACGCCAGAAAGGGAATAAACTTAAAAGAGAGGTGACTACAACTGCAACTTCAGCACTGGTCTACTGGATATGGAAAGCAAGGAATGAAGCCTGTTTTAGGCACAACCTGCTGTCAAGTGAGTACATCTTGCAGTAGATTCAGTTTGCAGTTACAGCAAGACTGGTAAAATGCAGAACAAAGAAGTTGACGAGAGCTGCAAGAGACTTCTTGAAGAAATTAGAATAGGAAATCATGATGTAAAATAGAGGGCTTCAGAGTAATATGTAGGAGGTTGATGAATTGTAATTTTGCTGTTTTCTTAAGTAGGTTGTGTTTAGGTGCTGTTTTCGTGGTCTGTTGAGGTGTTGTGTAATGTAGTGCGGGTTTGGAGGGTGAGTGTGAACCCTAGCTAGTAGGCGGCATGCTCCCCTCTACTACCTTTAGGTTGTAATGAGCTCTTTTCCCAGTTTTAATGCAAGTACTAGCTTTAACCAAAAAAAAAAAAAACATTGGCATCGCATAAAACCGCACTTACAAGCCTATTAGGAACATAATAATAGACCCTAGGGGCCTCCCATGTCCCCTAGGGGTCTCCCATGTCTCCTAGGGGTCTCCCGTGAGATATGGGGCGAAAATATTGACGTCGAAAAGTTTGCGTCCGGAGGCCCAGAACACGTCCCTTAGAGTATTCCCGGGCCTCGTTGCCATTTTCGCCTGAAATTTTTTTGGGGGCTCTATCATGGCCCTAGGGGATCCCCAGTGCCCCAGGAGGGTCAACTTCATCCCTGAACTCTTATATCACACATGTCGCCCGTATTCGGGCTCTAACATTAGCATCCTTGAACTCTTATATCGTTTGGGCCTCCGGGAATCTCTCCTATGCAGGAAGGGCTCAATTAATCAATTCTGTATTATTCTCTATACATGTATACTGGTCGAGCATTTTTATAATGCCTGCTGGGGTACTGAAAAGTGTAGAGCAAAAATGCAGATTATTTTTGTGGGGATCTACTGAACAGAAGCACAAGACAAGTTTGGTGGCCTGGGATATTGTATGCAGACCAAGGAAAAATGGTGGAATAAATGTTAAAAATTGCAAATGGTTCCACATTGCTCTAAATGGGAAGCATATTTGGGATTTAGCCACCAAAAAAGATACACTGTGGGTAAAATGGATTAATGGGGTTTATTTGAAAGGAGAAAATTTCTGGAATTATGTTCCTGTGTGGGGAACTAGTTGGTACTGGAAAAAGCTTAATAAAATCAAAAGCTATTTCCATGATCAATACTCAGCTAGGGGAGTGTGGAAGGGTGCACCTGATGGGATCTATTCTGCTGCTAGTGGTTACAGAGTACTGATAGGAGACATGCCAAAATACAGACATGCTGATTTGATTTGGGGGAAGATATCTATGCCTAGACAAAGTTTTTGCTTGTGGCTGGTTCAAATGGGAAGGCTTCTGACTAAAGATAGGCTGCAGAAAATGGGTTTGTTGAATGGAGATGTTATGTGCTACTTGTGCAAGATGAAACCAGAAGATCATAATCACCTGTTCTTCAGCTGTAGTGTATCCACAGAGGTTCTGACACAGTTAAGGGGTTGGCTTCAAGTGTCAGCAAAAGCAAATACAGTCCAGGGCATGCTTAACTGGATAAGAAGGCAAAAATGTTCATGATTCAGGAAAGAAGTCTATGCAGCAGGGCTTGCGCCAGCAGTTTACTGGATATGGAGATGCAGGAACATCCAATGTTTTGAGGGGAGCAGAATGCCCCTGTCGCATATCATGCAGCAGATTCAGCAAGTGATCAGAATCAGAATACAGCACTGCAGCAGCAAGAGGAAGATTAACAGCAAGGATAAGAGATGGATAGGGATTTTGTAATCTGTTATTTTTACTCTATTTTGAAGTTGTTGTAAGTAGGGAATGGTTGTTTTTGTTTCAGTTATGGTGAGCCACTGGTTGTAGTGTGCTGATCCTAGTAATGTTAGGTTTGTTTGGTTGTTAGGGGATGTAGATCCTAAGGAACCCTACGTAGTAGGTGGCCTTGAATCTACATTGCCCTGTGGGCTGTAATCTTGCTACATTAAAGCTTTTTATTAATACAATTTATGATTTGCACCAAAAAAAATAAAACATTAGCATCGCGTAAAACCACCCTTACAAGCCTATCAGGGACCCAATAACCGACCCATACGGGCATCCCATGTCCCCTAGGGGTCTCTTGTGCGATGTGGGGCGAAAATATTGATGTCGAAAAGTTTGCGTCCGGAGGCCCAGAACACGTCCCTTAGAGCATTCCCAGGGTCCGGTTGCCGTTTTCGCACGAAATTTTTTCGGGGGCTCTATCATGGCCCTAGAGGACCCCCGGTGCCCCGAGAGGGTCACCTCCCCGAACTCCGATATCACCCATGTCTCTTGTATTCGGGTTCTAACATTGGCATCTCGTAAAACCGCCCATACAAGCTTATCAGGGACCCAATAACCGACCCTAGGGGCCTTCCATGTCCCCTAGGAGTGTCCCGTGCGATATGGAGCGAAAATTTTAAATTCGAAAAGTTTGCGTTCGGAGGCCAAGAAACGTCACCTAGAGCATTCCCGGAGCCCAGTTGCCATCATGGCCCTAGAGGAATTTCGGTGACATGGGCATCGATGATCACGGGGCCTGTTGAGTTAAAATACCGCAGGTGCACGGTGTGTTGTAGCTAGCATATGCAAATATGGGTCTATCCCACGAGGATGGGTTTACACAATTACGTCACGAACTAGTACTAAATTGACGAACTAAATCAAAAGAACAACTAATATAAAACATGACAGTAACTATGAAAAGGAAGAAACAAAAGCGTAAACAAGTAAAAGGTCGTATCTTTTTACCAATTACAATCCAATTGTGTCACCCAATTGGGGTCTAACTAGTAAATAGATAATGAGAAACATGTAAAATAGTGAGTAATTGGTTGCATAGAACGATTAAAAGAAAATACTTACTTGAATGATCAGAATTGCGATTGTAAACAAAGAGTACGAAGAACAATAACTGGAATTGAGTATTGAACTACTGAAATTATATTGCTAGAACAAAATAATAAAGTTTGAAGTTGAACCCTAAACTAGAACTAAACCTAAATTACGGCTAAACTAAACTAGGCTAAAACTAAAACTACTGTATAAAAAATGGCTAAACTAAACTACTGTAAAACGGGACTCTTCTGATTTGCGGCTTTGGTCCTTTAAATATTTGAGCAACTGGAGTTCCTTTGCGCGCAAAATTAACTCACTGGTGGGCTTTTCACTTTCTTGGCAATTACTCCTCCTTCACGTGCTGGTGATTGAGACCATTGAATGGTTTATGGGCCATAGCATCATTTAATCATTAATTCTTCTATTTTGACTTGGCTGAGTTACTACACCGTCCATACTCCACGAAATATGATTTGGGCTTTATTCTCCAGTTACTCTTTACTGATTTTGTAACACAAAGCTGTACATCCACCTTGAACCAACAAAAATAACACAAATTAATGTAGAAGCAATTATTTATCAGCTAATATAACTAATATAGAGGTAATAAAAATACATAAAAGAATAATCAATAGGGCCCGGTCATGGTGCTGCGTCGTTGGGACAAGGGTGCTACAACGCATGGGTCATGGTGCTGCAACGCATGGGCCATGGTGCTTGTAGACGCCAAAAAAAAGCGTCTTCAGATTTCTCCGCAAAAGCCCGATGATGAAAGGAGTAACTTATGAACTTGAACTGCTATTTTTGCTTTAATAGTTAACACAAGGTCTCAGGTTTTTCCTCCAAACACTCCTTCATTCCATTCCATTTAGAAGCTCCGTTCAAGAGCTTTCCAACGACACGTCTCACGCCTTTTTCTGACTCCCGGTCGCCAAGTTGTGATTTAGGGGTAGAACCGTCTTTTACCATCCCAGGGTAAAACGGTCTTTTCAAATTTTCGGGAATACAAAAATTCCTCCGAAAAAGAAAAATAGACTGGATGTTGTCATTATGACGACATCCAGCTGGCTGCTGCGAGCCGTCAGCGGCCCTGGAATAAGTCCCAGGGCCGCTAGCGACGCTGACAAATTTCCAAAGGCCGCTAGCGGCCCTGACCAGCGCCGCTAGCGGCACTTACCCTGCTTCGGGCCCGGCTCATTTTTCAAGCACGTCTCGTTTTTCAGCTCAATTTCTGTCGTCCAACCCTACTTCCCCACGCCTATATAAACAACCCTTCACCCTCAGTTCAAAAGACACCATCTACAGTTGACAACCTCTATTCTCGGGAGTATTGACACCGAGCCTCCCCCTCTTTCTTCCAAGCTTGAGATCTTGTTTTACAATTTTTGTCAAATATAGCCTACAGTTAAGGTATTAACTCCTGAGGGCTCAAATTAAATTAATTGCTTAATTGTTTATTTTTCTAGTAGTCATGATCTAGATATCATGCTAAGTAACGTTTTTATCGCTTCCGAAATATTGTCTGTATAGTCGTTGTGCTGACCAACTTGTCAATCGAATGCATGTCTAAATAAGGGTTAAAATAAATGTTGTGATGGTTGTGGTGAACCAATTAATAGTCTAAGTCAAGGTTGTTAAGCAAACTTGAGTTAGTTGAGACCGACATAAACGGGCGAGTTGGGTGCCTAACACCTTTCCACCTCGTACCTTCGCCCCCGAACCCTTTATTCTTGGGTACTCATATGTTCTGTATGAGCGGGAGTCTTTCTAAAAACATGATCAGTTCACTGTTCGCGCTATTGGGTTGTCCCTTCGGCCTGTCCCTTCGGTTTGTCCCTTCGATAAAACGCCAATTGCAGATTTGTGACCTCTTTCATGGTTTTTGTCCAATTCAAGTATTCTCAAAAGCTTTTCTAACTCGATGGTCCCTTGAACATATCTAAACCCCCAACTTACAAATTTTTATAAGGACGCACTCTTTGGAAACCCATACACTTCGTAAGAAAAGGATTGGACGAAAATCCCGGGTCCTTACAGTGGCGACTTCACTGGGGATTTATTTAAGAGGGTGAGACTCGAAAGTCAAGTTTGCTTAATTGTTTGATAACATATTCCACATTTCTTTGCATCATTTGCATGTGCCTTGGCACAACCTTTTGACCCTTATCGACCCTCGAGGAAGTTAGTGTCGCAACTCGTAGACAACCCGTATATCTAAAGGAATATACAGTTGTCCTATCGTGCAAATCGACGCTTCCTCACCCATTACTCGTCAATCCTTGTTGATGAAAAGAATTACAATTGATGTGTCGACCATCTGCCGAACGGAAATTGTAATTTGTCGTGGTAACCTCACAGGAACCAAAAAGCCTCTAACCCACATTTGTGCATCCGCTTGCTTGTTATGCATGTGTCGTTGTAATGCCCGTCTGATCACATGTTTGCCTGTAAACTGCGTTGCTATTATGCTTGCATGAATGCATGAATACCGTGATTATGTGCCAACATGTATTTACGTGCTAGGAGCCTTTTCTTTTATTTTTAGCCAGTTTCTAATGCCCGAAGATGGTGTGAGAATTCAATTCAATGAACACTCATCATTTTCCCGATGATATATTCTAAATGTCATGAACAATTTTCTAGGATCTTTTAGCAAAAAAAAGATTCAGTCTCCCAATTTTCCCTCCCCCTTTTTCTATTTTATTATTTTCGTTTTTTTGATGTAATTCAGATTCGGTCAAAAAAAAATTAAAATAAAAAAAAAAAAATTTTTAAAAAAAGGCAAAACAAAAAAAAAATTTCAAAAAAAAAAAAAAAAAAAGAAAGACCGAAATTCTTTTTATTTTATTTTATCCCATTTGTCATTTTCTTTGAGTCTAGAAAAATAAAAAAATAGGATAGTCCATCTTTTTTTTTTTTTATTATTATTTTCATTCGATTGACTTTATTTTTCTTTAATATTAGGGAAATATTTGGGCATTTAGGCTTAAGGACCTTTTTTCTAGGACAATGTGTTTTCTATATGTGGGTCAGCTTTTTCATAGATGAGAGTCTCGTGGTCTTTTTCATGTTACTAAGGGCTCCGTGCTTCCTATTCAGGATAGAGGGTCCAAAGAAGAAAGAAAATCTTGAGAAAAGTTGGGCTCGGCCTTCGACAAGGTTGGTTCGTCTACAGCCGTCTACACCACCAGGTTCTCATTTACCTCCACCACAAACAGTCTCACCATCAATAAATTCACCATCACTACACACCTTTTTCTCCACACCTATCACCCCTCCTGAGTTCACAATGCCAAAGACTACTGATGGGAGGTTGGATGAGCTCATGAGCGAGCTAGAAAGGGTACGACTCAAGGTCGAAGATATAGAGAGGAAAGGAGAAGAAGAGTCAAGGATCCCTTCTGATTCCGATTCTGAGGGAGAAGAGTCAGATGCCGTGCTGGCTAAGATCACCTCTGTGCTCAAGAGTAGCGGCCTGATCCCTAACTATAGCGCCAATGTGGAAAAGTTTGACACTAAGATCAAGGGTAAGCTTCCGGCTAAATTCTCCATGCCTGAAGTACCCACCTTCAAGGGAGTTGACAACCCGCAGGATCATCTGAAATCCTTCACTACAACTATGGCTCTAAGGGGAATCAACAAGAAACTCTATGCCCATCTGTTTCCCCAGACCCTTGATACATATGCTCGACGATGGTTCTACTCCCTAGATCTGCAAAGCTACCCAACTAGGTCCGATTTTACCACGGTCTTCCTTGCTCGATATAAGGACAACGCTACTCTCCCCATCACTTTGAGAGAGCTTGAAATTACCACTCAAGAGAAGAATGAGGGATTCACTAAATTCCTCCGTCGATGGAAATCCAAGATAGCTGAAATGGTGGAAAGACCCTCTGATACTGAACAAATTAGGCATTTCATTAAGAACCTGCAACCGGCCTATAAGAGTCATCTTCAATATCAGGCCATCGACTCATACCAGCGCCTATATGACATTGGCATCCTTATTGAAGATGATCTCAACAAGAATAAGGACCAAGTCACCCCTAAGCCCTTTACTTACGGGAGAGACATAAGGACAACTGTTGGAGCCTCTTCTGGTACTCAGGTTAATGAGGTAGCTGCTGTGAATACATTTGTTGAAAGAAAGCCACCAAGAGAATTCACTCCTCTCGGCATGACCTTGTCACATGCTCTTGAAAGAATAATAAAAAAATAACCTGCTGCAGCCTATTGGACCTACTCCTGAACCCTCTGTTAGGGGCCGCAACTGGAAAGAGGGCGAATACTGCAAGTACCATCAAGGAAAAGGGCACGACACCGACAACTGTTTGGGTCTTAAACATGCTATCCAAGATAGAATTGAGAACGGTACCATACCCTTACCAAAGCTTGGTCAACCGCCCAGCAATTCGAACAACCCTTTAGGCGCAATCCTGCATATTAGTATTGAAGATGCTTTGGGACTTGAGATTGCCAGAATATGGGACATCGATGAGGAAAACGAATGGGAGGTCCAAACCAGGACTCCCGTAGACTTGGCCCATTTGACACGTTCTGGTCGTCATTATAGGCCACCAAACATTTATAATGACAGGGTCCAACCTCAAGCTGAAGAAGAAGTTGAGGTAATTCCTGCAAAAGACAAAGAATCTCCTATCACAGGACAGCTCTAGAGAATCAAAGCCGACATCTCCATTTGGAAACTTTTAGCCTCGTCCTACGAACATCGCCATGCCATTTTGGAAGCCTTGTCAAAAGTTAGGGTATCACCAGATATGAGGCCTGACGAATTGGTCAGTTTCTTGGTAGGAGATAAACCTCGGCCAACCATTACCTTCTCCGACAGTGAGCTGCCTCCCGAAGGGTCTTCACAAAATAATGCCTTATACTTGACTGTGTTTGCCATGGGCAAGTATGTGCCTATGACTCTAGTAGACAATGGATCTGCCGTGAATGTATGCCCATTGAGAACTGTAGCAAAATTGGGCATTGATATCAATAATTTGGCTCACTCAGCGCAAGGTCTACGTTCTTATGACAATTCCAGTCGAAAGGTCCTTGGCACCATAACTATGAACGTCACCTCCGGGGCTATAGAGAAGATGGTCCAATTTTACGTCATGGATATTCCAGCCACTTTCAACTTGTTATTGGGACGACCTTGGCTCCATGGTTTGAATGCTGTGGCCTCTACCCTCCACCAAAAGGTCAAGATGATGCTAGAAGGAGAAATTGTGGAAATCGACGCCAACACCTTCAAAGCAACCATTGACAAAGCTCCTGTCTTGAAAATAGAACACGACAATGAGGATGTCGACCTTTGGGGATTCTCTCCCGAAGAGGTAGCCCTCATAGAAGAAGACACCAAATCTTACAACTCAGGTAGCTCTAGAAAATTCGAGACCTATCCTCCTGAAGAAATAGGAGAGCCTGATGAGTTTGAAGAAATAAAAGAAACCATCGAGGGGATGTCCATCTATGTGGCACACCACCACAATGCAATCCGATAAATGAAGGGAAAAATTGACTCATTGGTAAGACCCACGGAATGCAACATTATCCTGGCCAAAAGGGAAGATTGTTTCCAACAAGATGAAATGTTCAGCAAGATGGTCAAGTACGGATATGCTCACCCAAGAAGGCCTACCCCTCGAATGCTCCCCAGGGACGGAAATCCCTATCTTCGATGAAAGTATTGTGAAGCCAATGGACATCATACCAACCAGTGCAAGCGTCTAAAAAGGGTAATCACCACCTTCATTGATCAAGGAACCATGTGGTCACCAAACACTTGGTCTATAAAGGGATGGCGCCACTTTAACCAGAAACAATACACAGAGCTGAATATCCCCATCGGCAACGTCATGAATACCCTCATATGGAGAGGAGATCTTAAACCCATGATTCCCGCTGACGACCTCCAGGAGAAAAAAAAAGATATGGACTCCTACTGCCGCTACCACCAAGCCTTTGGCCAGTACACGGATGATTGCATCCGCCTGAAGGATGATATACAGAAAATCATGGATAGTGGAGAGGTTCCGCAGCCTCTAAAGGAAGAAGAGGAAGCCTGGAACTAGTTGGTTACCCGCAGAAGCTAGAGGAATCGAGTCTGAGTCCCCGAGTTTTGTCGAGTTAGGATCATAGCTAAATCTTTAGGTTGAGTCTTAAATAGGCAATGTTCCCTGTTTTACTTTTCTTTCTAAGTCTAGTTTCTTTTTGATGGGAATTAGAGACCCTGTTCTCTAAAGTCATGTGTGCTTATTTCTTTTTGCAAATCAATAAAAGTTCCTCTTGCTTATTTCTTTGTTTGTTTAGCTATTGATAAACCCAATGAATACAAAGTTGCACAAATCATTAACTAACTAATTTAAGCAATGTAAGTAAACTTCGTAAAGCAAGAATGCAGATTTTCACTTTTACAGGATTTTGAGTGGCTGAACTCTCTTAACAATGTCGCCCCACCAAGAAGAAGCAAGCCAGCCTTTTGCAACAACCTTGACACAAAAATGACTTTGGCTCCGATCGAAGAGGATCCTTGGTACCAAGACGTCTTCAACTATATCACCAAAGGCATATACCCTCAGGACGCACCCCTAAGAGCTCAACGGGTCATCCGTCTCTTACCGGCGCAATACATAGAATACAAGGGGGTTCTGTACAAAAAGTCCCACAATGGGGTCAACCTCAGATGTGTGAACTACGAAGAAGCAACAGAAATTATGGACGAGGTACACAATGGTGCGTGCAGACAACACATGAATGGTCGAATGCTCTCTAGAAAAGTCCTATGACTGGGATACTACTGGACTATTATGGAAAGGGATTGCTAAGACTATGTAAAGAAGTGCAAGAAATGTCAGATATTTGCTAACCTGCAGTATATGCCACCCTCGATCCTCCACAACTTCACATCCCCTTGGCCGTTTTCCGCATAGGGAATAGATATCATTGGTAAGATCACCCCAAAGGGCTCGGGAGGACATGACTAAATTCTGGTAGCCATAGACTATTTTACCAAATGGGTGGAAGCCCAATCCTATGTTGTCCTTACCTCCAAACAAGTGTCCAAATTCATAAGGAATAACATCATTTCCCTATACGATGTTTCGCATGAAATCATCAGTGACCATGGTTCCCATTTCAAAGCCGAAACAGCCACCCTCCTCAAAAGCTACAAAATCCAGCACCACAAATCATCCCCTTACCGTCCACAAACCAATGGCGCAGTACAAGCCGCCAACAAGAACCTCAAGACTATCATAGAAAAGATGATAGAAAACTACAAAGATTGGCCCATCAAGCTTCCATTTGCCCTTTGGGGGTATAGGACATCCATAAGATCCTCCACGGGAGCAACACCTTATCCCTAGTCTATGGATTGGAAGCAGTTCTACCCATAGAAGTCCAACTACCCTCCATGCTCATAGCCTTAGAGGGTGAGATTCCTGAAACCCAATGGTTACAAGCCCGCTACGAAGAGCTCGTGTTCACGGATGAAATACGCCTATGGGCCTTGGACCATTCCCACATGTACCAACAACGCATGGAAAGAGCATTCAACAAAAAGGTCCGACCTTGGAATTTAAAGGAAGGGGATTTAGTTTGGAAAGAATTACGCGCCCCAGTTACCGACCCGAGAGGCAAATTTTGAACAAATTGGTCCGGCCCGTTCATCATCAAGGACATCCTATCAGGAGGCGCAGTGAGACTCATGGTTATTGACGGCATCGAGTTCAACCATCCAACTCATTCAAAAAAGGGATAATCTTTATTCAAGCTGGACGAATAAGTTTACGTTGCAAGAATTAATCTTCCTAAGGTTACATAAAAGAAATAATAATGCAACTATGAGGGTTTAAGCTAAAAAAGTTCTTATCATTATTTGTTTTTCAAAGCTAGACTTGCTTTCCTAAGAAAACTACTTTAATCCTTCTTCCCTTTAGAAGGCTTCGTTGAAGAGTTCTTCTTTGAAGGACCTTGGCTTGAGGACGACCTATGATCGCTTCCTTAAGTTGGGGGCTTGCCTCTTTTCAGTACGCGATAGCCTCCCATTTGAGGCCCTTCCTTTCTTTTCTTGCTTCCTGTTTTGGAGTCATACTTAGGCTTTAGCTGGTCCCACTCCTCATGACGAAGGGCTCGTCTCGCTTCTCCATCATTGCAGAAAAGCCAGTTCAGATAGGTCTTAGAAACATGATTTGTCATAATCACCCGAGTACAGTCCAGCGGTGCCGGCCATGCCAATACTTTCCCCACTCCACAGCAAATTCAGTGGTCAAGGCTACGACATTTGGTTTCGTAGTCTCCTGACAAGGGATCACCTGCTTAAAACCGTATTGCCTCATGACCCTCAAGGGAAAGAAGAAGGTAGTCCTATACAGACCCAATATGGTAGTGAAAGGAACAAAGGTATCACAGGCCATCAAGGAGGTCAAGTTCCACCAGGGCACATGCCAATGGATGACAGGCCCCGCATGGCAGAAGGCATCCCATTCAGCAAGGGATTTTTCAGAATATAGCCTTTTCCTAACCAAGAAGCTAGCAGCGGTATAGGTTTTCTTTGACCAAGTCCGAGGAACACGAGCTATGAAATTATCTGGCGACTCTATTAGCCTCAGATGCTCACATAACCAAATTTGAAGCACCAGGGGGCTGCCGGAAAAAGCTTCTTGAGGAGATGTTTTCTACCTGTCGAGCCCCATGATAGTCTTTCCTACAACTAGATGCAAAGGAGAATGCCCTTCAACCATTTGATTGACCACTCCCAGCAACGAGGCTCTACCCAAGTTAGGAGATTCTGCATTAATGAACTGTAGGCGGTTTAATAGGCAAAGTCCAAAAGCCTGTCGACGACAACGCCTGAATATTGCGTCCTTCTCAGAAGAAATAGCGAACTTTTCACAAAGTTGAACGAAGTCCACATCGACACCAAGCACCAGGCTGTACTGATCCCTGAAACCATCTCTCAAATAAGGCACAGCTGGGGGAAGAGCATCAGGCATGTCAGCAAATTCTTCAACTAAAGGGCATAATTCAGAGTTACCAAAGCGAAAAAGATTCAGGTCGGGGTCCCAATAATTCAAAGCAGATCTAAGAAGGGGCCACAATATTTTTACTGGTCTCAAAGTCAGCAAGGTAGA
The DNA here is from genome assembly GCA_038025085.1 of Tetragonia tetragonoides. Classification (NCBI taxonomy): domain Eukaryota; kingdom Viridiplantae; phylum Streptophyta; class Magnoliopsida; order Caryophyllales; family Aizoaceae; genus Tetragonia; species Tetragonia tetragonoides. The sequence continues at coordinate 20,517,967 of CM076141.1, forward strand.
CACGTGGAACGGAGCTAGTTCAAGTTTATCTTCTACGATCAGATTTTTGCACCAAGCATCGAACAGGTTTTCAAAGGATTTCACCATGATAGAAGTTTGGGAAAATTTGAGAAAGCTAAGGTCTGAAAAGTGATACAACATCAAGTATCCCGTAAATCCTATTTATAGTAAAAAACGCGGGTCAAAGAGGTCAGAAATCCACAAAAAAGCCCAAACCAGAACTGTAAACGACTCTGGTTAGGGCCGCTAGCGGCCTAAGACTACAGTCCAGCCCCGCTAGCGGCACAGACCCTAGCTCGGTCCGAATTCTCCTCCCGCTCTAGCTCGCTCCATTGCTCTAGTCTGCCCGATTAAAGGCCAGTTTTGATACCCGCGCTGAATTTCGAGTCATTGCATACTTAGATCAGACGGGCATAATCGAGTCATCATATCATAGATATCTAAAAAATGCATAAAAACAGGAGTTCGAAATCTCAAGATCAATGTCTACAAGGAGGTCCAACACTACTCAACCAGAATCGTTGCTGTCAGCCTCATCATCAATGGACAGCCCCTGATCATAGTTCCCAGTCGAGTAATGGAGAGAAGAGCTATAAATGTGCCTACTGTTGTCAGGCCTCATATCCCACCCATCATATGCCGGTGCGCGCATAGGGGTACCTGCCGAAAGCCCCGCATCAAATAAATTCTCTGTGGCCTTACTGGCGAAATCCATAGCCACATCCTGATGCGAAGGCCCAGCATAAGGCATATCCCATCCAGGGGCATTCGCCCAACCTCCACTCGAAGGCATAACAACAGGCCTACTACCAAGAGAAGGCTGGAAACCCGCAGGAGAGAACATCTCAGGAATGTATGGTACAGAAGGGTCGGGCGCCTCATCAACAGAAAGCCTGGTCACAACTACGGGAGGTGAACAAGCAATAGACGGCATGCTCGCCGAAGAAGCCCTCGTAGCAGAAGAGTGGCGAGGTCCCACCGAAGATGAAGACTGGGACATCTGCAGATAATCAAAGTTAAAATGTTAAGTTAAGCACCTCACATAGCTAAACAAAAAGAAGAGAGTCTACTCACATCAACGGTCTTGGACCGAGAACTCTTCCCCTTGCCCATCACTCGACCATAGCCCTTCTTCAACAGGTGAATAAGCTTGATGATCTGGGAGGTCTGCTCCTGGTTCAACTACAAAAGAGAGAGCCACAAGATAGAGTCAGCACTCAAAAGCAAACACAAACACAAGAAGGGGTAAAAAGGAGCTTACCCCAGTACAACCGTCAGGCAAAGGCAAGCCCTCTACAACCTCTCCATCAACCATGTGAAGGGGGAACTCCTCCACTATGCGTCCCCCACTCTCCCCAATGTACCTCACCTCATTGGTCGGTAAGGTCACGCTTGGGGGCTGACCCCGAGGAGCTCTAGAATGAGATCTCCTAGGGCCCTGAGGAGCTAACGATCCGCCTGCGAGACACAAGAAGTCAGTATATCACACATATAGCTAAAAAGAGCAGATAAGTTTCCTACCTCAGAAGAAAGGTCCGGCATCAAACGGTCCAAGCAGTAGGCCAGGTATACGTCCGTGCGGTCCAAGCCAGCAACCTCCAGCATGAGAAATTTCGTGGCCGCCCTGCCACGGAGCACGACTCCCAAGTCCCGCACGCTCAAACCACGCAGATAGAACATCGTCAAAGGAGGATCCTCCGGAACCAAGTGAGTACCCAGGGAGGAATAGACCAACCGAGTCCAGTGGTCCCCCAAGTACCATACAAAGCTGAATGGCCCCTCAAAGACCACCCATAGAGAAGACACCCTAAAAGACTCCAGGGTAATATGGGGTGGAACCTCAGGAACATTGTCAAAGGCGGACCATGATACCTGCAGATTACCAGATCAAAGTTCATTCACACCAAATGAACCAAAAAAAATGTACAAGTCAACAAGAACATACCATAGATGCAGCATGGCTCTCAAGGGTGGCCCAAAAATGCTCCAGAGAGGTAAACGGGTGGTTATCCCTACCAACCCACCGTGAACCTAATGGGAACATCCTCAAACCAGGACGGTGAGGACCGAAAGCTGGAATACTCAAAGAACCACAACTGCCATGCAAGCAAACAAAAAGAATGATTTCCACGATCAAAAGAATAGGCATAAACAGAGAAATGGTGAAGTGTAAGAGCCTACCTCCAGTATCCTCCATGGGCCTGTGATGGATGTCCTCTCACTTGTCTCCTTAGGCCTACAGACCTGACGACACCACTTCACCAAAGAAGCGTAAGCAGCGGCACCAAGGTTCTACTAATAAACCTTGGTCAAATCCTCCAAGCATGTCGAGAAATTGACTTGAACACGCTCTTCTTCTGAGCAAAGATCGTCGACCCCAGCAAGCAAGCCAGGAAAATACGAGCCCTCTGTTCCTCGGTAAGTCCCTGCTCCGCCACGGCCTCCCATAACCGTGTCAAAGAAACCCGATCCTTATCAAAGTGGATGGATACGGGCCCGTAAATCTCTACCAAAGTATCACTCTGTCGCCAGTAGTTCGTCGTACTGAATACGACGCCCTCTAAAGGGTAACCCCGTCAGCACAGCAAACTGATAAGGGGTGGGGAACATCTCTCCTACAGGTGTATGGAAAGTTTTCGTAGAATCCCAAAACCTCTCCAATAACCCCCGAGCAATAATCATAGAATCCCCCGACTGACAATTAGGGACGACAGTCAAGAACTCGTCAAGACCCGAGCCGAATACCAAATCCCTGGCTCCCACCGAAAAGGTCCCCAACATCATAGCCCAATAGAAGGTAGTCCCATGAGCCTGCAGCAAAAATTCGAAACCCTAGCCAACAAACAAATTTTTCTCAACTAAAATACAGCTAAAATAATTTTACACAAATTATATACGGCTGACAACCAATCCAGTACAAGTCCCAATTTGTTCGTGTGCCGAAGCAGTAACAATTCCAATTTTCAGTTCAAATATACTGAACAGAAAAAAAAGAAAAGAAAGAGAGTCAGAAAACATACCAGGTCTAAGTTAGACAGATGACTCCGTCTATCTGGCAACAGAACACAGCGGTTCCAAACTCCAGGCGGGCGCCAGTCCAACTGCATAAAAGAGTTCTAGTACAGCCGAGCTCCATCCGCGTGGTTAGTTGGAGGTGCTCTAGTAGAAGCTAACCCGGTACGGAAGAGGCTCCGGTCATACTCCTCATCACTCATGGGACGTTTTTCTTTGTCTACGAAAGCCATGGGAACATAATGGAGTTTTCTCTCTCTACAAGTGGGAAAAGAAAAGTTTTAGATTCGCAAGAAACAAGCACCCATTCAACAATGCAACCCAAAATTCAGCAACTAGGCGGAAAAAAAAGTAAGTTCAAGACAAAAACCGAAGAAAACGGACAAGAATCGACTTACCTCAAGTGAAGCAAAGCACTCAACAATGGAGGAAGCTTGAAGGTTGCTCTCGACAATGGCTCGACTAGCGGCCTCATTGCAAGGCCTAGCGCCACTAGCGGTGCTGGCCTGGGCCGCTAGCGGCCTTGCAGAGTTGCACACACGGGCCCCAGTGCTGACCCACGGCCCCTTTTTCCAGTCCAAAGTTCGTTACTTCAGTTCATTTGCGGCAAATATCAATACCAAGCGTGCTGGAGCGAAGCACTCTGGCCCACAAGTTCAAATTCGACAGTTGGCCTATTTTACGGTACAAACTATTTTCAGGTAAAACTAACCCGTTTATTTTTGCAGGTCCCGGATACTGAAACTCGGATCTACACTACGACAACTCTTACCGCCCAGAGCGCCCAAAAATATTTTAAGCCCGGAAAACCTGTTGGCCTTACCAAACATTACAAATTTTTGGGGTAAGTCCCTCTGCGATATTACAAATTTTTGGGGTCAGTCCCTCTACGATAGTACTAATTTTTTGGTCAGTCCCTCTGCGATATTACAAATTTTTGTTGGTCAGTCCCTCGGCGAGGTTACAAATTTTTGGGGTCAGTCCCTCCGCAGTATTTCAAATTTTTGGGGTCAGTCTCTCTGCGAGGTTACACATTTTTGGGCCAGTCAATGACCGCTCAAGCTATTGCGGTTAAACCATCCCTTCTACGAGGTTACTTATTTTTGTTTCAGTAAATGATTGCTTAAATTGTTGCAGTTATACTGTCCATTGTTTTTTATATGTTTCATTCAATGATTGCTTAAGCTATTGCATTTAAACTGTTCATATGTCCGAACCACTTTATGGCTGATTATTTTTAATCGCGCTTATCTCGTTGACTTTTTCGTTTCTTATAACAGGGACGGGATCTCGACATCCGCCGAGCGGTGTTTAGTCACTGTTTGTCGAAGCACTCCGCGTTGATCATTCCCAAAGTATTACTAACTTTTTCATTCACTCTTAATACAGGTCCCCAGCACACGTTTAGACCATCTACGAGCGGTGTTCTATCCTTCTACGATAACCTTTATTTTCTCTTGTGTTCACAGAGATGAAATCTTAGCGCACTACGAGCGTGTCCCAACTCAAGTTTGTCGTCATATGCATGCATACTGTACACTCTCACACACCATGTGCACATCAGCATCCTGCATGTCGCCTTGGGAGTACTTTGATCTTCGCTTTTGCTCAAGCTCGATGAAAGTGGGGGCTTCTGTAGACGGCAAAAAAATCGTCTTCAGATTTCTCCGCAAAAGCCTGATCATGAAAGGAGTAATTTATAAACTTGAACTGCTATTTCTGCTTTAATAGTAAAGATAAGGTCTCAGGTTTTTCCTCCAAACACTCCTTCATTCCATTCCATTCAGAAGCCCCGTTCAAGAGCTTTCCAACGACACGTCTCACGCCTTTTTCCGACTCCCGGTCGCCAAGTTGCGATTTAGGGGTAGAACCGACTTTTACCGTCCAAGGGTAAAACGGTCTTTTCATATTTTTCGGAATACAAAAATTCCTCAGCAAAATAAAAATAGACTGGATGTCGTCATTATGACGACATCCAGCTGGCTGCTGAGAGCCGTCAGCGGCCCTGGAATAAGTCCCAGGGCCGCTAGCGGAGCTGACCAGTTTCCCAGAGCCGCTAGCGGCGCTGACCCTGCTTCGGGCCCGGCTCATTTTTCAAGTCTGTCTCGTTTTTCAGCTCAATTTCTACCGTCCAACCCTACTTTCCCACGCCTATATAAACAACCCTTCACCCTCAGTTCAAAAGGCACCGTCTACAGTTGATAACCTCTATTCTCGGGAGTATTGACACCGAGCCTCCCCCTCTTTCTTCCAAACTTGAGATCTTGTTTTACTATTTTTGTCAAATATAGCCTACAGTTCAGGTATTTTGCTTAATTGCTTAATTGTTTATTTTTCTAGTAGTCATAATGTAGATATCATCCTAAGTAACGTTTTTATTGCTTCCTAAATATTGTCTGTATAGTCGTTGTGCTTCCAAACTTGCCAATCGAATGCATGTCTAAATAAGGGCTAAAATAAATGTTGTGATACTTGTGGTGAACCAATTAATAGTCTATGTCTAAGTTGTTAATCCGGTTTGTGTGGGAATCATGTCTTTAAATTATTAAGCAAACTTGAGTTAGTAGAGGCCGTCATAAACGGGCAAGTTGGGTGCCTAACACCTTCCCACCTCGTACCTTCGCCTCCGAACCCTTTATTCTTGGGTACTCATATGTTCTTTATGAGCGGGATTCTTTCTAAAAATATGATCAGTTCACTCTTCGCGCTATTGGGTCGTCCCTTCGGCTTGTCCCTTCGGTTTGTCCCTTCGATAAAACGCAAATATCAGATTTGTGACCTCTTTCATGGTTTTTATTCAATTCAAGTCTTTTCAAAAGCTTTTCTAACTCGATGGTCCCTTGAACTTATCTAAACCCCCAACTTACAAATTTTCTATGGGGCATGGGTGATGCAACCCCCAATACAGTTCGTAAGAAAAGGATTGGACGAAAATCCCGGGTCCTTACAGTGCTGCGTCATGGGGCATGGGTGATGCAACGCCATGGGTCATGGGTGCTGCAACGCCATGGGTCATGGTGTTGCGTCATGGGACATGGGTCATGGGACATGGTGCTGTGTCATAGGGCATGGGTCATGGGACAAGGTGCTCCGTCATGGGGCATGGGTCATGGGACAAGGTGTTGCGTCATGGGTTATGGGCAATGTGTTGCGTCATGGGACAAGGTGCTGCAGCGTCATGGGACAAGGGTGCTGCGGCGCCATGGGACAAGGGTGTTGCAGCCCCATGGGACAAAGGCGTCATAGCCTCTAGGACATGTTCTTCATACTTGGGACATTTTCATACTTAGCACGCACATGAGGCCTCTTTCCTTGTTTATTGTCTCTTGTGTTCATGCTTAGCACCATGTGTCCCTTGTATCCTTTTTACTAACCTCTTTTTTATGCAACATAGCAAGAATTGGAGATTTGGGGGGAAGGGGGAAGGGACGAATCGAAGCAACTAGGGCTGAATCTCAGTGGATCGTGGCAGCAAGGCCTTTCTGCCCCTTACAATACCCCATTGCATATTTAAATCATTTGCAAAGGATTCAACTCGCTTCTCGGTAGGAATTTTACTTCAAGGCGGCCCTCGCGGCGCATCTGCCGCGCTGGCTTAGCCTACGACACGTGCCCTTGGGGGCCGAGGCCCCTACTATTGGTCGGCAATTGGGCAGCGAGCGCATGCGTCACTTCTGGCCCGGATTTTGACTTAGAGGCGTTCAGTCATAATCCAGCACACGGTAGCTTCGCGCCACTGGCTTTTTAACCAAGCGCGATGACCAATTGGGTGAATCAACGGTTCCTCTCGTACTAGGTTGAATTACCATCGTGACACTGTCACCAGTAGGGTAAAACTAACCTGTCTCTCGACGGTCTAAACCTAGCTCACGTTCCGTATTGGTGGGTGAACAATCCAACACTTGGTTAATTCTGCTTCACAATGATAGGAAGAGCCGATATCGAAGGATAAAAATGCAACGTCGCTATGAACGCTGGGCTGCCATAAGATAGTTATCCCTGTGGTAACTTTTCTGACACCTCTAGCTTTAAATTCCGAAGATCTAAATGATCGTTAGGCCACGCTTTCATGGCTCGTATTCGTACTGAAAATCAGAATCAAACGAGCTTTTACCCTTCTGTTCCACACGAGATTACTGTTCTTGTTGAGCTCATCTTAGGATACATGCGTTATCTTTTAACATATGTGCCGCCCCAACCAAACTCCCCACCTGACAATGTCCTCCGCCCGGATCAGCCCGGAATGCTAGCCTTAGGTCCAAAAAGAGGGGCAGTACCTCGCCTCGGACTCACAGAGTAAGTAAAATAAGGTTAAAAGTAGTGGTATTTCACTTGCGCCGAAGCTCCCACTCATGCTACACCTCTCAAGTCATTTCAAAAAGTCGGACTAGAGTAAAGCTCAACAGGGTCTTCTTTCCTGCTGATTCTACCAAGCCTGTTCCCTTGGCTGTGGTTTTGCTGGATAGTAGACAAGGACAATGGGAATCTCGTTAATCCATTCATTCGCGTCACTAATTAGATGACGAGGCATTTGGCTACCTTAAGAGAGTCATAGTTACTCCCTCCGTTTACCCTCGCTTTGTTGAATTTCTTCACTTTGACATTCAGAGTACTGGGCAGAAATCACATAACGTTAACATCTGCGGGGACCATCGCAATGCTTTATTTTAATTAAACAATCGGATTCCCCTTGTCCCTACCAGTTCTGAGTCGACTGTTCAACGCCCGGGGAAGGCCCCCGAAGGAGCCGTTCCCAGTCCGTCCCTGAGCCGGCACGCGGCGACCTGCTCTCGCCACGCGAGCAGCTCGAGCAGTCCACCGACAGCTGACGGGTTCGGGACTGTGACCCCCTTGCCCAGCCCTTAGAGCCAATCCTTTTCCCAAAGTTACGGATCCATTTTGCCGACTTCCCTTGCCTACATTGTTCCATCGACCAAGGGCTGTTCACCTTGCAGACCTTATGCGGTTATGCGTACGACCAGGTATGATCAATACTCGGTCCTCCGGATTTTCAATGGCCGCCGGGGGCGCACTGGACACCACGTGACGTGCGGTGCTCTTCAAGCCGCTGGACCCTACCTCCGGCTGAGCCAATTCCAGGGTTGGCAGGTTGTTAAACAGAAAGGATAACTCTTCCCGAGGCCCTCACCGACGTCTCTGGACTACCTAACGTTGTCGTCAACTGCCATGTCCTAGTTCCGGAATTTTAACCCGATTCCCTTTCGAAGGACGCACGAAACGCGCTATCGGACGGGCTTCCCCCGTCTATTAGGATCGACTAACCCATGTGCAAGTGCCATTCACATGGAACCTTTCCCCTCTTCGGCCTTCAATGTACACATTTTAATATTTGCTACTACTACTAAGATCTGCACCGACGGCCGCTCCGCCCTGGCTCGCGCCACAGGTTTTGCAGCGACCGCCGTGCCCTCCTACTCATCGGGTCCGAAAGGCCTTAGCTGTCCAATCTAGCGTTCTTCGCTCAGCACGAACGATGGTCGAGCGCAAGTTGACCTCCCGATCACTCGGAAAGGCTCATACGCGTTTGGCTTCGATTGATGGTGCTACCTAATTGATCCTGCCAGTAGTCATATGCTTGTCTCAAAGATTAATCCATGCATGTCTAAGTATGATATAATTCAGACTGTGAAACTGTGAATGGCTCATTAAATCAGTTATAGTTTGTTTGATGGTACCTTCTTTCTTGGATAACCATTGTAATTCTAGAGCTAATACGTGCAACAAATCCCGACCTATGGAAGGGATGCATTTATTAGATAAAAGGTCGATGCGGGCTTTGCCCATTGCTCTGATGATTCATGATAACTCGACGGATCGCACGGCCTTTGCGCCGGCGACGCCTCATTCAAATTTTTGCCCTATCAACTTTCGATGGTAGGATAGTGGCCTACCATGGTGGTGATGGGTGATGGAGAATTAGGGTTCTATTTCGGAGAGGGCGCCTGAGAAATGGCTACCACATCCAAGGAAGGCAGCAGGTGCGCAAATTACCAAATACTGACACGGGGAGGTAGTGACAATAAATAACAATACCGGGCACTTTAAGTCTGGTAATTGGAATGAGTACAATCTAAATCCCTTAATGAGGATCCATTGGAGGGCAAGTCAGGTGCCAGCAGCCGCGGTAATTCCAGCTCCAATAGCGTATATTTAAGTTGCTGCAGTTAAAAATCTTGTAGTTGGACCTAGCGGTGTGCACCGGTCGTCCTGCTCCTTTTGCCGGTGATACGCTCCTGGCCTTAACTGGCCGGGTCGTGCCACCAGCGCTGTTACTTTGAAGAAATTAGAGTGCTCAAAGCAGGCCTACTGTCACGTGCTAACACTTGGGCACTGAACCGCCTATGTCAACCTCGTGCGCCGCTTCGTTCACAATCTGTCAGAACTAAGCCTGGCTGCCCAGAAACTAACGAAAAATGATTGATGTTGCTAAAGGTGAACACAAGACAAAGGGAACTAAGTATGCAAAGCTTTAAAGGAGAGAGAGAGTTTGAGACAATGATTTTCATTAATTGCTCAAGTGATTCTGTGATAAATGCTATACAGAAGTATTCCGTATCTATACACAAAGTAATGTACATAGCTATGCACAAGTGTCTCCCATGCACTATCCCAGCAATAAAGGCACCACGCAGCTTGACAAGTGTCGTGCATGCTGAGTTCTCCCCCATGCACCACCTACCCACTTGCCCACTTGCAAAACTAATGAAGGAGGAAATTCTCAGAGGGTTGCCCCATGTGCCCAGCTGATTATTGCAAGGGCCGAGTCCTGTATTGGGAGCCTCCATAGCCCAGAAGTCTACCCGAGTCTAGCTTCAAAACATGCCAAGTACGTAGCCAAATTGGGCCAAGTTCCCAGTATGAAAGTTAAGCACAGTTCATTTTCCTCCTGCCAGAATGAGTAAAGTAGATAAGCGTCTTTAGGGGGTAAGTGGTCCAGGACCACATAGGGACACCCCCTGAGCACCGCATTGCGAAAAATCCACGCCCAGCCACCATGATGCTCGGTGAGGAGGAGTGGGATGTTACATCCTCCCCCACCAAAGTCGTTGACGACCCCGTCAACCGAGCTCCCCGTCCCAGTTGCCTTGTGACGCTTGTCCCTTGAACTCGTTCAGCTTGTCGCGGAATTGCCATAGGTCAGCTTCCTTCTCACAAGAAGCTTCGATGTCGGGACGACCCTTCCATCTGATCAGGAACTCATGGTAATGTGGGACACCCCGTCGCCTAATGACCCTGTCGGCGAGTACATCCTCGATCTCCCGATCATAGGACGTCACAACCGCCGTTGGTGCACGGTGTGACTCCCCACAACCAGGGTCTTCGTTGTCCCCATGGTAAGCCTTGAGATAGCTTACATGGAAGACGTTGTGGATTTTCAGCTTTGGGGGTAACTCGACCTCGTGCGATACCTTCCCGACTTTCCATCGTACCGGGAAAGGTCCCTCGTACTTCCGCACTAAGCCCCTGTGAATGGCCCGCAATGCTTTGAACTGTTGCGGCAACAGCTTCACCATCACCAAGTCCCCGACTTGGAACTCCAGCTGTCTCCGATGGTTGTCCGCCCACTTCTTCATCCGCTTGGATGCCATGGCAAGGTATGCCCTGGCGAGGTCAAGTTGATCCTGCCACCCCTTGGCAAGTTGATACGCGGATGCACTTGTCCCCTTGTATCTCGAAGTTATCGTCTCAGGCGTCAAGGGTTGGTTACCCATGACGATCTCGAACGGGCTATGCTGCGTTGCTTCGGTCTTCTGGAGATTGTAGGAAAATTGGGCCGCGTCCATAAGCTTGGCCCAGTCCCGTTGATTGGCACTCATATAGTGCCTCAAATAGAGCTCCAATAGAGCATTCACCTCTTAGTCTGTCCGTTGGTTTGAGGGTGAAAGCTCGTCGAGAAGTGCAAACTCGACCCCATGAGTTTGAACAACTCAGTCCAGAACTTCGTGGTGAACCGTGGATCACGGTCGCTGACTATGCTACGTGGAAGTCCCCAGTACTTGACCACGTTTCTGAAGAACAACTATGCCGCTTCCGCCCCTGTACAGTCCCTGGTAGCCGGGATGAAGGTGCCGTACTTTGAGAACCGAACGACCACCACCATTATAGAACCATACCCGTCTGACTTGGGCAAGACTGAGATGAAATCAAGAGTGACGCTATCCCAAGGTCGCTCTGCTATAGGCAATGGCTCCAGCAAGCCACCGGGTTGTTTTTGCTCAATCTTGTCTTGTTGACAAACAAGACACTTCCGAACATATCCTTCAATATCGTCCCACATCTGAGGCCAATAATAGGGTTTTTCTATTAAAGCCAAAGTTCGGTTCATCCCCGGATGACCTGCCCACAAAGTATCATGGCACTCCTTCATGAGGTTGCTCCTCAAGTAGTCCCATCGGGGGACGTATAGTCGCCGCTCCACTATATACAGCAGCTCGTTCTCAACCCAGAACCGCCTTGTCTTGCCCTCCTTTTCTAGTTCCATCAAACTCATAGCAAAGGCGTCCTGAGTAAGTCCCTCCTTGACCCGTCGAAGAAGGTTGCTTTCGATGCTGCTGATCGCAGCAAGCATGGCCTTCTGACTCAGAGCGTCGGCGACCACGTTTGCCTTTCCTGGCTTGTACTCCATAACAAAATCGAACTCCACCAAGAATTCCTGCCACCGAGCTTGCTTGGGACTCAGCTTCTTCTTGTTTTGGAAGTAGATAGTCGCCACATTGTCGATTTTGAGGACAAACCGATTCTCGAGCAAGTAGTGCCGCCATACTCGGAGGCAATGAATGATCGCCGTTATCTCCTTGTCGTGGACAGGATAACGTCTTTCCGTCTCATTCAGCTTCCGGGACTCGTAGGCAACAGGATGCCCCTCCTGCATCAGCACCCCTTCGATTGCAAAGTCGGAGGCGTCGGTGTGTATCTCAAACGGCTTTGAATAGTCTGGAAGTGCAAGGACATGTTCCTCCGTAATGGACCTCTTCACCTCCTGCAAAGGCCTGTTGACAAGCTTCCTCCCAACACCAAGCTTTCTTTTTCTTCAAAAGATCGGTGAGGGGCATTGTCTTCACTATGTACCCCTAAATGAACTGTTGATAGTAGTTGGCAAGTCCCAAGAAAGAGCGTAGCTCAGAGACGTTCTGGGGTGCCTCCCACTCATTGATGGCATGCACCTTGGCTTGATCCATCATGATCTGTCCTCCCGAGATCCTGTGCCCAAGGAAGTAGACCTCCGGTTGAGCAAAAGAGCATTTCTCCCTTTTGACATAGAGCTCGTTCTCCCTGAGAACTTGGAACACTCGTCGCAAGTGCTGGATATGCTCGCCCAACGAGTTGCTATACACCACAATGTCATCAAGATACACGACAACAAATTCATCTAAGAATGGTTGGAGTACCTTGTTCATTAGGGTGCTGAAGGTTGCATGTGTGTTTGTGAGCCCGAAGGGCATCACCATGAACTCGTATGACCCATACCTGGTGACACAGGTTGTCTTTGGTTCGTCCCCTTCAGCAATGCGGACTTGCCAGTACCTAGATTGTAGGTCGAGCTTCAAAAACACTCTCGTCTTACCCAGGCGATCGAACAAGTCAGCCACCAGTGGCAGGGATACTTGTTCTTGACGGTGATCTTGTTCAGGGCCCGATAGTCGATGCACATTCTCAGCGAACCATCGTGCTTCTTCTAAAACAAGATCAGCGCCCCATATGGTGATTTGGTCGGTTTGATGAATCCCTCGTCTAAAAGCTCCGTAAGTTGCCTCCGTAACTCCTCCAACTCCGGTGGAGCCATTCTGTACGGACACACTGCTGGCGGCCTAGCCCCTTGCTCCAGCTCAATCTGATGGTCGACCTCCCGTCTCGGAGGGAGCTTCTTAGGCAGCTCAGGGGGCATAACATCCCTAAACTCCTTAAGAACTCCCGCGACTTCAGCTGGCACGTCAGGAGGTGAGACCTCACAATCGTCTAGCTTAAGGGTGACCAGGAACGTTGCCTCATTCCTCCGTACGCCACGCTTAAGATGTAGTGATGAGAGCATCTTTGCTTCGACTTGCTCTTGGCTGACAGGAATAGAACATGTCCCGCTGCCCCTGGCAATCACCATAGTCCCGTCCTTGCCCATGAAGTCCATGCCCAGAACGAGACTGTAGTCGTCCATGTTCACTACCGTCAAATTTATCTTCCCCTTCCACTCGCCCACTTGGAGAGGAACATCACGAATAGTACCATGAATAGGCAGGGATGAAGAGTTGACGGCCTTCATCCAGCTTGTCTCCTTGGTATATTTGAGCCCCAACCTGTCGGCTTCTCCCTTGTAGACGAAGTTGTGGGTTGCACCGGTGTCGACCCGTGCTCTAGATGCCTTGCCGTTCATCACGACTTCCACGAATATCAACCCCTTGGATGGACGGGAACCATCCGACAACACCTTCACCTTGGCTACTTCGGCGACTTGTGATAAGTGCGCCTTAGTTGCCTTGATGCTGTTTAGGAGGCAAAGGGATCCCATCTTCGCCTTCTCTCCCGTTTCTTGTGCCTCGGCCGCAAGAGCTGTAAGCTTTGCCCACTGAGGACACTCCCTGGCAAAGTGAGGACCACTACTTAAGAAACGATCACGGATTGGCTTCGACTGATTATTAGTCTTACCTTGTTCCTTGTTGTTGTTGTGGTTGCCTTTTTGCGACTTCTGGCCTCCTTGGCCACTGGTGCCGCCTTGATGGGTCTTGCCTCCCCCATCGTTCCCCTTGTTGCCGCCCTTGTTTCCTTTCTTATTGTCCTTCTTCGAGTCACGTTTGAACTCGATGAGGGACTCAGCTACCGCGATGGCCGACTCTAGATCCTGGACGTTGCGCCTCTTAAGCTCTTTTTCGGGCCATGTATGAAGACCGTCTTTGAAGTAGATAAGCCGCTGACTCTCGAACATGTCCGTGATCTCTAGCATAAGAGTGGAAAATTGCTTGATGTACTCTTTGATGGATCCCGTGTGCTCTAGGACCCGGAGATTTGTCATAGCAATCTCTTGAGCATTCTCCTGATAGAATTGATTCTTGAGTCTGGCTTTGAACTGCTCCCACGTCTTGATTCTGTTGGCTGTCGTCTCCTTCTCGGCATCTCCATGTCGCATCCTCCACCAAAGGATAGCATCGTCGGTGAGGTACATCGTTACGGTAGAGATCTTGTTCGTCGTCCAAATGCAACGCTTCAAAGTACCTCTCGATACTCCACAGAAAAGTGTCGAGCTCCTTCGCGTTCCGTTTTCCAGCGAAATTGGGCGTCTCCGGTACTTTAATTTTTGGGCCCTCCCGAAACGTGGCCCCTCCAGCCATTATTTCCTTACAGAGCACCATGTCTACCTGGATACCATCAAGGTTGGCCATGACGGCTTGAATCTCGCCCAACAACTCCTCCTGGACTTTGGCCACCTCGTCCCGGAGTGTTACTGCGACAGTGTTTGCTGCCGCCAGGAGATCATCGCGGAGCCCCTCCTGGGCTGCGACGCTAGTCTCGACGGTCCCAAGCCTGGCGATGACGTCGTCCAGCTTGGGCTCCATCTTGGTTATATCGTCGCTTAGATCTCCGATGGCTGTGGGGACCCTGGCATACTCCGCCTCGGACGGTGAGTTTTTCCCCACCGATGTGTCTCTGGTTCTCTTCTTCTTGCTTTTCTCCGACACCTCTGGTTGCTAAACACCCGCATCGTCATTTCTCCCCATGGTGATACGATTTTTGCTTCGCGCCGCCTGACTCGAGCAGAGTATTTCGAACCTGAAATAGGCTCTGATACCACTTGTCACGTGCTAACACTTAGGCACTGAACCGCCTATGTCAACCCTATGTGCCGCTTCATTCACGATCCATCGGAACTAAGCTCGGCTGCCCAGAAACTAAGGAAAAATGACTGATGTTGCGAAAGCTGAACACAAGACAAAGGGAACTAAGTATGCAAAGCTTTAAAGGAGAGGCGGAGTTGGAGACAATGATTTTCATTAATAGCTCAAGTGATTTTGTGATAAATGCTATACAGAAGTAATCCCTATTTATACACAAAGTAATGTACATAGCTATGCACAAGTGTCTGTCATGCACTATGCCAGCAGCAAAGGCACCATGCAACTTGACAGGTGTCGTGCATGCTGGGTTCTCCCTCATGCACCACTTGCCCACTTGCAAAACTGATGAAGGAGGAAATTCTCAGAGGGTTGCCACACGTGCCCAGCTGATTATTGCAAGGGCCCAATCCCGTATTAGGAGCCTCCAAGGCCCAGAAGTCTACCCGAGTCCAGCTTGTAAACATGCCAAGTACTTAGCCAAATTGGGCCAAGTTCCCAGTATGAAAGTTAAGCACAGTTCATGTTTCCGCATGCCAGAATGAGTAAAGTAAATAAGCCTCTTTAGGGGGTAAGTGGTCCAGGACCACGTAGGGACACCCCCTGAGCACCGCTTTGCGAAAAATCCACGCCCAGCCACCATGGTGCTCGGTGAGGAGGAGTGGGACGTTAAACTACGCTCTGGATACATTAGCATGGGATAACATCATAGGATTCCGGTCCTATTGTGTTGGCCTTCGGGATCGGAGCAATGATTAACAGGGACAATCGGGGGCATTCATTTTTCATAGTGAGAGGTGAAATTCTTTGATTTATGAAAGAAGAAGAACCGCGAAAGCATTTGCCAAGGATGTTTTTACTAATTAAGAACGAAATTTGGGGGCTCGAAGATGATCAGATACCGCCCTAGTCTCAACCATAAACGATGTCGACCAGGGATCGGCGGATGTTACTTTTAGGACACCGTCGGTACCTTATAAGAAATCAAAGTTTTTGGGTTCTGGGGGGAGTATGGTCGCAAGGCTGAAACTTAAAGTAATTGACCGAAGGGCACCACCAGGAGTGGAGCCTGCGGCTTAATTTGACTCAACATGGGAAAACTTATCAGGTCCAGACATAGTAAGGATTGACAGACTGAGAGCTCTTTCTTGATTCTATGGGTGCTGGTGCATGCTCGTTCTTAGTTGGTGGAGCTATTTGTCTGGTTGATTCCGTTAACGAACGAGACCTCAGTCATCTAACTAGCTATGCGGAGTCATACCTTTGCAGCTAGCTTCTTATAGGGACTTTGGCCTTCCAGGCCACGGATGTTTGAGGCAATAACAGGTATGTGATGCCCTTAGATGTTCTGGGCCGCACGCGAGCTACACTAATGTATTCAACGAGTCTATAGCCTTGGCCGACAGGCCCGAGTAATCTTTGAAATTTCATCGTGATTGGGATAGATCAATGCAATTGTTGGTCTTCAACGAGGAATTCCTAGTAAGCACGAGTCATTAGCTCGCGTTGACTACGTCCCTTCCCTTTGTACACACCGCCCGTCGCTCCTACCGATTGAATGATCCGGTGAAATTCGGATCGCAATGACGTCAGTGGTTCGTCGCCGGCGACGTCGCGAGAAGTCCATTGAACCTTATCATTTAGAGGAAGGAGAAGTCGTAACAAGGTTTCCGTAGGTGAACCTGCGGAAGGATCATTCGGCGTGGCACCTGTACATACTTACAAAACGACTCTCGGCAACGGATATCTCGGCTCTAGCTTCGATGAAGAACGTAGCGAAATGCAATACTTAGTGTGAATTTTAGATCCTGTGAACCATCGAGTCTTTGAATGTAAGTTACCCCGATGAGTAGGAGGGCGCGGCGGTCGGACCCCTGCAAGCTCAGTGTTCCGCATCCCAGAGAACAGCTACAGCACGCAGCCCATGCCACAGCCACACCGAAGGCTCGAAGTGGGTGGATGACGTGCTCAGCTTGAGTTGTCTACCCGTCACCCTTGGAAGGATGCCAGACGAAGATCTCATCTTTTCAGGGTCACGATTACCATCCGTAGGCATTAAACACAGGAAACCATGCTTCGTCCAAGGCAATTCGCTCTTGGAGAAATTGATCAAAAGGTATGTGGGTGTGCGGTTCAGTGCACGAGCAGGAACCCCGCCAACCCAAACGGACCGAGTGTCACTCACACGCCTTCACAATTACTGCGCCAAAATCAACCTCGACGTACCCACGAAACTACATAGTAGCCCTATGGATGTCCAAGGGAGACCCCAACGAGCACAACTATGGCTAGACGTGAAAATCTCGATGAAGAGATGTTCGATACCCACTCGCCGGCTAGACGGCTCATCCTGAAGGAGATCACATTCATACGATGTTTATACCCACCCGTCGGCTAGACGGCTCAATCCCAAAGGAGATCACATCCATCCAACGTTGGCTGGATGGCTCATCCCGAAGGAGATCACATCTTCCCGACGTCGTCTGAATAGCTGAATCCCGAACGAGATCACATCCATCCGACGTCGGCTGGATGGCTCATCCCGAAGGAGATCACATCTATCCGACGTCGTCTGGATAAATCGATCCCGAAGGAGATCACATCCATCCAACATTTATACCCACATCGTAACCGTTTTCCATCGTCGACCTCGACAACGCCCTGAGTGGACGCGACATGACAGAACTCGCCGCCTAGTAGGCGCTTCATGTCGCGTCCGTCTTGGGCGCCGCCTCCGTCTCTGGCATAGGGGGCCGGTGCTTGAGCCGAGGTGTCATGGGTGTGCAGCTATGATGGCGCACGACTCGAAACCACTCGGCGCCTGGTAGGTGCTTCATGTCGTGTCGCTTGCCTTCCTACGCCCACAAGCACTCTCTCAAGCAACTACCCCCTAAAGAGTGCATAACTTTCACACTGGGGTTTTTGAGAGTTTGGATAATTATTTTCCAAAAGTTCCACCTCAACTTTTCAAGTATATTATTAATTTACAGAAAAATATATTTTTATTAATTTTTTCACACAAGGTAGCTATTTAATTTAATTTTTTCACTCCTCACTCTTGGGGGTAGGAAATTCCGGCCCTCACCCATGCTTTTGCTGTTCCGTCCCTTACATTGGCATCCCGTAAAAACGCAATTACAAGCCTATCATGGACCAGATAACCGACCCCGGGGGCCTCCCATGTCCCTTAGGGATGTCCCGTGCGATATGGTGCGAAAATATACACCTATGGTCTGGAGCCTCTTGAAAGGCAAAAAAACGTGGATTGTACCCTTTGATTTTCGGCTTCCAGGGGCCCGGGTGTCATTTTTGCCCAAACATCTCCTAGGGGTCTATCATGACCCTAGAGGACCCTAGGCGCTCCGAGAGGGTCATCCTTATCCCCAAACTCCGATATCACCCATGACGCTGGTATTCCGACCCTTACATTGGCATCGCGTAAAACCGCCCTTACAAGCCTATCAGGTACTCAGTAATCAACCCTGTGGGCCTCCCATGACCCCTATGGGTCTCCCTTGCGATATGGGGCAAAAATATTAACGTCGGAAAGTTTGTGTCCGGAGGCCCAAAACACGTCCTGGACAGCATTCCCGGGGCCCGGTTGCCGTTTTCGCACGAAATTTTTTCGGAGGCTTTATCATGCACCTAGGGGACCCCCGGTGCCCCGGAAGGATCACCTTCATCCCCGAACTCCAATATCACACATGTCGCCCGTATTCGGGACCTAACCTTGGCATCGTGTAAAACCGCCCTTACAAGCCTATCCGGGACCCAGTAACTGACCCTGGAGGCCTCCCATCCAGTGCGATATGGAGCAAAAATAATGACGTCGAAAAGTTTGTGTCCAGAGGCCCAGGACACGTCCCCTAGAGCATTCTAGGGGCCCGTTTACGTTTTCGCCTGAAATTTTATCGGGGGCTCTATCTTGGACCTTGGGGGCCCCCGGAGCCCCGGGAGGGTCACCTTCATCCCCTAACTCCGATATAACACATGTCGCCCGTATTTGGGCCCTAACATTGGCATCGCAACTTTCTCTCTCTAAAATGCTCTCTCCTCTCTCCTCAACAGCCCTCGTTAACCATTAATAGCCCTGAGTTCAATGGGGAAGAAAGAGAAATCAAAGCGAGGGAATGGTAATGACGATGAGGATGCGGGGAAATCGACAGCACCACCGTGCCCAACGAAAAATGTGACACAACGAAAACGCTCAAGCAAATCCCATGAAAACCTAGATCGAGTTATGAGAAATCTCACGGATGAATTGGAGGACCCAGATATCATGACACCTGATGCACAGACTGAAACTATGCAACAAATGGAATTAGCGAAAGAAAAAATCAATTCTCGGCTGTCGAAGATGAAGGAAAGGGCTAACAACCAAGGTTCGGATGAGGAAGAGGCTGAAATTGCAGAAAAAGGCAAACAACAGCAATTTGCAGATACAGGTAAAACATCTGCTTGGGAAAAATTCGACATAACTAAGCTTAAAAATGCTGGATTTAAACTGGATTTTATAGCACCTGTTATGGTCGAAGGAAAACCTGTAGGAGAAATTAATTTCAAGGACATAGTATCTGAAATTAATTACTGGAACCAATCTGTTGTTTGCTATGTCATGGGATCAAGGCCACCTATTAATGTGCTTAGTGGTTTTCTTAGAAGAATTTGGTCGAAGAGGGGCATGAATAAAATAGCAAAGATGAAAATTGGGCTAGTAATTGTTAGATTTGATTCAATGAAACAAAGAGATGCTGTGCTAGAGGAAGGGGTTTATCACTTTGATAATAAACCCATGATTGTGAGACCTTGGGCTGAGAATATAGACTATGTACATGAGGAACTTACATCTGTTCCCATTTGGGTTAAATTCCCTGGTTTGAATGTCAAGTATTGGAATGCAATGGGGCTGAGCAAAATTGCAAGCCTTGTAGGTAGACCAATGATGGCTGAGAGGAACACTGAACTGAAAATAGGAATTCAGTATGCCAGGGTACTGATTGAATTGGAAATAGGGGGAGATTACCCTGATAAGATGCACTACAAGAATGAAAGAGGGAATATAGTGGAGCAAGAAGTTGAGTATGACTGGAAACCTGTACTATGCAACTATTGCAAACAACATGGACATAGTGAGACTGAATGCAGGAAAAAGACAGTAACACAGGAACCTGAGACTCAATCAGGGCCTAAGCAGCAACTACCTGTACAGCAACCTAAGCCAAGAGAGCAATGGAAGAATGCAGGGAGAGGCAGAGGCAGAATGGGCAATGCAGGGAGAGGGATGAGGACTGGGAGAGGATACTACAGACAAATCCAACAGACAAACAATGCTACAACTCAGTTACAGAATCCCTTTGATATACTGCAAAATACAGATGGGGAACAGGAGGGGAAGCAGACACAAGGTCCAGAAATAGTGCCAGGCACACAAGATGATCAGACACAAGAGAAAGTGCCAATACATGGTAAGTCTCCTCTCTTGACTAGTAGTCATGGATAGGTTGCTTATATGGAATGTTAGAGGCCTGAATGGCCCAAATAAGCAGAGGGATGTGGCCCTCTATTGTAAAAAAAATAAATGTGGTTTGGTGGCTTTTCTTGAAAGAAAAATTAGATTAGTTAATTTGGAAAAATGCAAAAAAAGCTTCATGACAGAGTGGGAATCCTGTAGTAATCATAATGAACATAGACATGGCAGAATTTGGATTAGATGGTTACCTGAATATTTTCATGTTGAAATTATCTTCTCCTCTGTGCAAATGGTCATATGTAAAGTGAGAAATATGGAGAGGAAAAAGGATTTTGTGGTGAGTTTTGTATATGGAATGAATGAAAAAGAAGATAGGAAGCAACTGTGGAAGGATACTAATGATTTTGCTACTGTCTGCAACAAACCATGGATTGTTGGGGGAGACTTCAACAATGTCCTGTTACCTGGGAACAGACAAGGTGGCCTGCCAGTCACTCTTGCTGAAATACAGGATTTTAAAGCCTGTATTGATAGCAGTTTCCTCACTGAAATGAGGTGGTCTGGGTGCCAATTTACCTGGAATAATAGGCAGGGGGGGGGGGGAAGAGTATACTCTAAGATAGACTGGGCCTTTGTAAACAACTTGTGGGTACAGGAGTTTGACCAGTGCACTCTACAGTTCATGCCAGAGGATGTATCTGATCATACCCCTATCTGCATTACTCTTCACAAAAACCTAACTATAAATAAATCCCCCTTTAAATTCTTCAATATGTGGTGCCTCCACTCTGAATTCCTAGCCTTGGTGCAGCAAGCATGGAATTGTAGAACAAAAGGTACAAAAATGTTTAGGGTTTACCAAAAATTGAAAAGTGTAAAACATGCCCTGAAAAAGCTTAACAGAACTGAATTCAGTGACATCTTAGCCTAGGCTGATATTGCTAGATCAGTAATGAATCAAGCCCAATCAGAAGCAAACAAAGAGCCACTGAATGAGATATTGCAGAAGGGAGAAATCAAGGCTAGGAGTAGGTTCAATGAACTGAACATGGCAGCTGAGATTTTCCTACAACAAAAAAGTAAGGCTAGATGGGTGCAATTGGGATATGGAAATAATCAGTTTTTCCATGCAATTATGAAACAGAGAAGGCAACAAAACAACCTACACTCCATAAAGACACAAGAGGGCATCGTACTGGAGGACAAAGACCTGACTATTGAAGAATTTGTGGGGTTTTACAGGAGTATGTTGGGGGTATCAGGCTCTAGAGATACTACAGCAGAGGAGAGCTTCTTTTCAGCAGGAAATAAACTTAATATGCAACAACAATTGACCATCATTGCACCTGTGACTGCTGAAGAAGTACAGAGAGCTATGTTTGACATTGACAGCAATAAAAGCCCAGGCCCTGATGGCTTTGGATCAGGTTTTTTCAAAGAAACATGGAGCATTGTGGGGGAAGAAGTGACCAGTGCAATTATAGACTTTTTTGAATCCTCTAAAATGCTTAAAGAAGTAAATGCAACTAACCTTTGTCTTGTGCAGAAGATAGAAAACCCAGAAAAGGCTTCTGATTTCAGACCTATAGCATGCTGCAACACCATATACAAATGCATCTCCAAGATCCTCTGTGGGAGATTGGCAACAGTGCTACCTGATCTCATCTCTGTAAACCAGGGTGCTTTTGTGGCACAGAGGTCAATTGTACACAACATCATGATATGTCAGGACCTAATCAAGCACTACAACAGGAAGCAATCCTCACCTAGATGCTTGATGAAGATAGACCTTAGGAAAGCATATGACACAATCCACTGGAGATTTGTCAAAGAGATGCTGCAAGGGTATGGGTTCCCAGTCAAGTTCATGGGCTGGATACTTGAATGTATACAAACTGCAAGCTTCAGCATCAACATAAATGGAGGGAAGCATGGTTACTTTCTTGCTAAACGAGGCATCAGGCAGGGAGACCCAGTATCTCCATTGATTTTTGTGCTGGTCATGGAATATCTCTCAAGAATTCTGAAAATAGCATGCATGGAAAAAAGCTTCAGTTGGCACCCAATGTGCAAGGAACTTGCACTGAGTCACTTGTGCTTTGCTGATGACTTGATGTGTTTCTGCAAAGCATCCCCTGAATCTGTAAGTGTAATGATGAATTGCATTAACTACTTTGCACAAGCTACTGGCCTGTATGCTAACAAGGAGAAATCCAACTTATACATAGCTGGTGTGAATGAGGAAAGTAAAAAAGAACTGTTAGCAATATCTGGGTTCAGGGAGGGCACACTACCTATGAAGTATTTAGGAGTCCCACTTTCCCCATCAAAATGGAGTAAAATTGACTGTGAGTGCTTGGTTGATAAAATGACAAGAAAATTGCAGATCTGGGCTTCTAGGAATCTCTCATATGCAGGAAGAGCTCAACTCATAAATTCTGTGCTGTTTTCTATACATGTGTACTGGTCTAGCATATTTATACTGCCTGCAGGGGTACTGAAAAGGGTAGAACAAAAATGCAGAGATTTCTTATGGGGGTCCACTGATCAGAAGCAGAAAACCAGTCTGGTGGCTTGGGATATGGTTTGCAGACCTAGGAAAAATGGAGGCATAAACATAAAAAACTGCAAATGGTTTAGTATTGCCCTAAATGGGAAACATATCTGGGATATAGCCACAAAAAAAGATACCTTGTGGGTAAAATGGATTAATGGAATATATCTGAAAGGTACCAACTTCTGGAACTATGCACCAGTCTGGGGTGCCAGTTGGTACTGGAATAAACTCAACAAAACCAAGAGATATTTCCAGGAGCATTATACAGTTAGAGGGGTCTGGAAGGGAGATGCTGGTGGATGCTATACAGCTGCAAGGGGATACAGTACTCTGATGGGAGTTATGCCAAAGTATAGACATGCCAATCTGATTTGGGCAAGGGTAACCATGCCAAGACACAGTTTCTGCTTATGGCTAGCTCAGCAGGGAAGACTACTAACTAAGGACAGATTGCTGAAAATGGGTTTTTTGAATGGTGATGCTGTTTGCAATCTGTGTAAAGCAAAGCCAGAAGACCATAATCACCTTTTCTTCAGCTGCAGTGTGGCAACAGGTGTATTAGATCAGCTGAGATGCTGGTTGCAGATTACACCTAGAGCAAACACAATTCAGGGCATGCTGAACTGGATAACCAGGCAGAAATGTTCAATTTTCAGGAAAGAAGTGTATGCAGCAGGGCTTGCAGCAGCTGTATACTGGGTATGGAGAGGCAGGAATATCAAGCACTTTGTGGGAAGCAGTCTATCTATATCACAGACCATGCAGCAGATACAGCAAACAGTGAGGATCAGAATACAGCAATGCAGCAGGCTGAGAAAGATCAACAGCAGGGATAAAAAATGGTTAGAGAGATTTTAACTTATCTGTTTACCACAGCAGACCCAGCAGAAAGGTAGGACCAGACTCCAATAGAGGTTTTAGCAGCAAAAACAGAAGATATACAGGGCTCCAGCACCTGTACAGGGATCTAGACAGTAGATTGATGTAGATCAGCTTGATGGGCACAGGAGGCAGTTGAAGCAAGAAAGAAGGAGGAATGAATCAGCTTCTGGAAGTTTTTGTTGTAATATTTTTAGATATTTATGTTTTTGTATTTTGCTGTAAGTCAGAAATAATTTTTGCAAATTGTAATGTTTACAGAGATGGTGAGAAACAATTTTTGCAATTTGTAATGTTTACAGAGAGGGTGAACCACTGCCTGTAGTGAGTTGCACCAGATTGAAGGGTTGTAAGGTAGTAGAGGGATGTAGCAAAAAGGTACCCTACCTAGTAGGTGGCCTTGGATCTACATTGCCTAAGGACTGTAATCTTGTTACATTACAGAGAGTAATAATACAATTTCTGACTTGCACCAAAAACATTGGCATCGCAGGTTGTAGTGTGCTGGTCCAGTAATGTTAGGTTTGTATGGTTGTTAGGGGATGTAGATCCTACGGAACCCTACCTAGTAGGTGGCCTTGAATTTACATTGCCCTGTGGGCTGTAATCTTGCTACATTACAACTGTTATTAATACAATTTCTGTTTTGCACCAAAAAAAAAAACATTGGCATCGCGTAAAATCTCCCTTACAAGCCTACAAGGGACCTAGTAACCGACCTTGGGGCCTCCTATGACCCCTAGGGGTCTCCCGTGCGATATGGGGCGAAAAATTTGACCTCGAAAATTTGCGTCCTAAGGCCCAAAACACGTTCGCCAGAGCATTCCCAGGGCCCGGTTGCCAATTATGCCTGAAATGTTTTCGAGCGAATCTATCATGGCCCCAGGGGACCTCCGGTACCTCGGGACGGTCACCTTCATCCCCAAACTCCGATATCACACATGTCGCCCGTATTCGGGCCCTAACATTGGCATCGAGTAAAACCGCCCTTACAAGCCTATCAGGGACATAATAAACGACCCTAAGGGCCTCCCATGTCCCCTACGGGTTTGTCGTGAGATATGGGGCGAAAATATTGACGTTGAAAATTTGCGTTCGGAGGCCCAGAACACAACCCCTTGAGCATTCCCGGGGCCTGGTTGCCGTTTTTGCCCGAAATTTTTTCGGGGGCTCTATCATGGCCCTAGGGAACACCTGGTGCCCCGGGAGGGTCAACTTCATCCCCAAACTCCCATATCACACATGTTGCCCGTATTCGGGCCTTAACATTGGCATAGCTGAACAAGATCAACATTGGCTGGTACTGGAACAAGCTGAACAAGATCAAAAGCTATTTTCAGGGACAATACACTACAAGGGGGGCATGGAAGCTTGAAACTGATGGTTTATATTCTGCTGCAAGTGGATACAGAATGTTACAAGGAAATATGCCAAAATACAGACATGCAGATTTAAGCTGGGGGAAGTTATCCATGCCTAGGCAAAGCTTCTGCCTCTGGCTAGCACAAAAGGGAAGATTATTAACCAAAGATAGGCTGCAGAGAATGGGCTTTTTGAATGGTGATGAGATATGCTACCTGTGTAAGCTGAAACCAGAGGACCACAACCATCTGTTCTTCAACTGTAATGTGTCAACAACAGTCCTGGATCAACTAAGGGATTGGCTGCATATTTCAGCAAAAGCAAAAATAATTCAGGGGATGCTCAACTGGATAAGCAGGCAAAAATGCTCGAGAATCAGGAAGGAAGTATATGCATCAGGGCTAGCAGCAGCAGTTTATTGGGTCTGGAGATGCAGGAATACTCATTTTGCTGGTGAAGGCAGCATACCAGTGCCACAGATCATGCAACAGATTCAGCAAATTGTCAGAATCAGAATCCAACAATGCAGTAAGAGCAAGAGGAAGATCTCCAGCAGGGATAAGAGATGGATAGAAGAGATATAGGCAGAAGGGAACTGGACCAGATCATATAGCAGAGCAAACAGACAGCCTGCATCAGAATGAAATTACTGATTTCATCAGATGTTCAGCAGAGATTCCAGTAGTTCTGCAAGAAGTGAGAACATGAGCAGAAAATTAAGCAGAAGACCAAAAGCAAGCTGTAGAAACCAGGCAGAGCAAGGAAGGAACAGAGTACAGCAGATCAGAAAAGAGTGGCTATGATGCAGTGCAGCAGCTTCAACAGGAAATCAGATTCAGAATGCATCAGGTTTCAGCAGAGACCCCAGCAGTTCAGCAGGGACTGAACACCTGTGCAGAATGTCAGGCAGCAGATTTCTACAGGAGATCAGTAGCAGGTTGATGAAGCTAGGTAAAGTGAGGAATGAAAAAGAAGTCAGCAGATCTGAAAGGCTAGAAGAAATTGTAATATTTTAGCTAATGTTGTTTTTGTATTTGCTGTAAGTCAGAAATGATTTTGTATTTTGTTATGTTTTACAGAGATGGTGAACAACTGCTTGTAGTGAGCTGCACCAGAATGACTCTAGGTCTGTAAGGTAGTTAAGGGATGTAGAAAAAAGGAACCCTACCTAGTAGGTGGCCTTGGATCCGCATTACCCGTTGGGCTGTAATCTTGTTACATTACAGTGAGCAATAATACAATTTCTGACTTGCACCAAAAAAAAAACATTGGCGTCGCGTTTTCTCTCTCTAGAAATGCTCTCTCCTCTCTCCTCGGCACTGCTCGTTAACCATTAACGGAGCTTTGAGTTTCAATGGGGAAGAAGGATAAAGCAAAGCGAGGGACTGAAAATCATGGTGATGTTGCGGAAAATTCAGTGGCTCCCCCGTGTCCTACAAAAAATGCGACTCATAGGCAATGTAACAGTACCAACCGAGACAACCTAGATCGGGTTGTTCGCAATCTCACAGATGAATTGGAGGCTCCTGAAGTCATGACGCCTGAAGTGCAAACTGAAACAGTGCAACAGATGGAATTAGCAAGAGAGAAAATTAATTCATGGCACTCGAAGATGAAGGAGAAGGCCAAAACTCAATTTTCGTCTGAAGATGAAGATGAAGCTTCAGACCAAGCCAAACAGCAAGAATCGGCAGATGTAGGTAAGATCTCAGCCTGGGAAAAATTTGATATCTCCAAATTGAAAAATGCTGGATTTAAATTGGATTTTATTGCGCCTACTATGCATGAGGGTAAACCAGTTGGGGAAATTAATTTCGTGGATATTGAATCTGAAATTAACTACTGGAACAAAGCGGTTGTATGCTATGTAATGGGGTCAAGACCACCAATTAATGTTTCCAGTGGATTTCTAAGAAGAATTTGGGCAAAACGGGGGATGAACAAAATTGCAATGATGAAAAATGCCTTAGTTTTGGTTCGTTTTGACTCCCTGGAGCAGAGGGATGCTGTAATACAGGAAGGGGTTTATTACTTTGACAATAAACCTATGATAGTCAGGCCATGGTCTGAAAATGTGGATTATGCTCATGAGGAATTGACTTCGGTTCCTAAATGGGTAAAATTCCCTGGATTAAATGTGAAATATTGGAAAGCAATGGGATTGAGCAAAATTGCAAGTCTTGTTGGAAGACCAATGATGGCAGATAGAAATACAGAGCTCAAGGTAGGGATTCACTATGCCAGAGTGCTGATTGAAGTAGAAATTGGAGGTGTATACCCTGACAAGGTGCACTATAAGAATGAGAGGGGCAATATTGTGGAACATGAGGTGGAATATGACTGGAAACCTATTATATGAAGTCATTGCAAACAATATGGGCATAGTGAACTTGAATGCAGAAAGAAGAAAGCTGCTGCAGCCCCTGTGACTCAAACTGTGCCTTTGCAGAACCAACAAGCACAGCAAGAAAATAGGAAGCAACAATGGCAGAATGCAGGGAGAGGGAGAGGTAGAATGTGGAATCCAGGGAGAGGATTGAGAGCTGGAAGAGGTTACAGACAAATCCAGCAACCAAAAAATGGCAATCCACAGACACAGAATTCCTTTGATCTACTGCAAAATGAAGGAGAAGTGGAGGAAGTGCAAATGACACAAGATGAAACAGAAGAGTCAGGGATACAGGAAGATCTGCACACAGGTATGGTGCCACCACATGGTAAGTCTCCTATCTTGACTGGTAGTCATGGATAGGATCCTTATATGGAATGTGAGAGGCCTTAATGGCCCTAATAAGCAGAGGGAAGTTGCCCTTTTCTGCAAAAAGAATAGTTGTGGCTTGGTGGCTTTTCTAGAAACTAAAATAAGATTAGTTAATCTGGAAAAATGCAAAAACAGTTTCATGCCAGGGTGGGAATCATATAGTAATCATAATGATCATAGGCTGGGTAGAATTTGGTTAACATGGTTGCCAAATTATTTTCATGTTGATGTGATCTTTTCTTCTATGCAAATGATCATCTGTAAAGTAATTAATATTGTGAAGAAAATGGAGTTTGTGGTGAGCTTTGTATATGGCCTAAATGAAAAGGAGGAAAGGAAGCAATTGTGGAAGGATCTAACTGATTTTGCAATTAATTGCAATACACCCTGGATTGTTGGGGGGGATTTCAACAATGTTTTATTACCTGGCAATAGACAAGGAGGAGTACCAGTTACATATGCTGAAATACAAGACTTTAAAGCTCGCATTGAAGACTATTTCCTCACAGAATTGAGCTGGTCTGGGTGTCAATACACCTGGAATAATAGGCATGAGGGGGGAGGGAGAGTTTACTCCAAAATTGATTGGGCATTTGCCAACAGCCTCTGGATCCAGGAGCATGATCAGTTTGATCTACAATTTCATCCAGAGGGTGTATCTGACCACTCTCCAATCTGTTTAACTCTACAAAAAGAATTCACAAAAAAAAGAAATATCCCCTTTAAATTTTTTAACATGTGGAGCCTCCACTCTGAATTCCAAGCAATGGTGCAGCAAGCATGGAATTACAGAACACAAGGCACAAAAATGTTTAGAGTGTATCAAAAACTGAAAAGAGTGAGGGCAATTCTGAAAAAGCTAAATAGGGAAGAATTTAGTGACATTTTAGCTCAAGCAGAAGCAAACAAGGAGCCTCTAACTGAGGCATTGCAGCAGAAAGAAATACAGGCCAGGATGAGGTATAATGAAGTGAATATGGCAGCTGAGAACTTCTTACAACAAAAAAGCAAGGCCAGATGGATTCAATTGGGAGACGGGAACACTCAATTTTTTCATGCAGTCATGAAGCAGAGGAGACAACAGAACAGACTGCACTCCATTAAGACACAGGAGGGTGTCCTACTGGAGGACCAGAATTTGATTATGGAGGAATTTGTGGGGTTTTACAAAGAGATGCTGGGGGTCACAGGTGTCAGAGACACAATAGTAGAAGAGAGCTTTTTCTTTGCAGGACACAGACTAGACTTGCATCAACAGATGACCCTGATTGCCCCTGTGAATGCTGATGAAGTGAAGAAAGCCATGTTTGTTATTAACTGTAACAAAAGTCCAGGTCCTGATGGTTTTGGATCAGGATTTTTCAAAGAAGCTTAGCATATTGTGGGGCCAGAAGTGACTGAAGCTATTATAGATTTTTTTGACTCCTCCAAATTGCTCAAAGAGGTGAATGCCACAAATCTGTGTCTTGTGCAGAAGATACCTAATCCTGAGAAGGCATCTGACTTCAGACCTATAGCTTGCTGCAATACCATCTACAAGTGCATCTCCAAGATTCTGTGTGGGAGATTGGCAAGAGTGCTTCCTGTACTTGTCTCTGTGAACCAGGGAGCTTTTGTGGCTCAAAGATCAATAGTCCACAACATAATGATATGTCAGGATCTTATTAAGCATTACAATAGGAAACAATCCTCTCCTAGATGCTTGATGAAGATTGACCTAAGGAAAGCTTATGACACAATTCATTGGGGTTTTATCAAGGAAATGCTGCAAGGGTATGGTTTCCCTATAAAATTCAGTGGCTGGCTGCTTGAGTGCATCCAAACTGCTAGTTTCAGCATCAACGTGGCATTAGGCAGGGAGATCCAATTTCTCCATTAATCTTTGTCCTGGTAATGGAATATTTATCAAGAATTCTGAAGATAGCATGTACAGATAAGCGCTTCAGCTGGCATCCCATGTGCAAAGAACTTGCACTGAGTCACCTCTGCTTTGCTGATGACCTGTTGTGCTTCTACAAAGCTGCCCCTGAATCTGTGAGTATCATGATAAACAACATTAATTATTTTTCACAAGCTACTGGATTGTGTGCAAACAAGGAGAAATCTAATATGTATGTAGCTGGTGTAAGTGAACAAATTAAGAATGAGCTGTTTTGTGTGTCAGGATTTAGGGAGGGGGCATTGCCCATGAAATACTTGGGTGTTCCATTGTCTCCATCTAAATGGAGCAAAATAGACTATGAATGCTTGGTGGAAAAAATGACAAAAAAACTGCAGATTTGGGCCTCCAGGAACCTCTCATATGCAGGAAGGGCTCAACTAATTAATTCTGTATTATTTTCTATACATGTATACTGGTCAAGCATTTTCATAATGCCCGCTGGGGTACTGAAAAGTGTAGAACAAAAATGCAGATTATTTTTGTGGGGATCTACTGAACAGAAATACAAGACAAATTTGGTAGCCTGGGACATTGTATGCAGACCAAGGAAAAATGGTGGAATAAATGTAAAGAACTACAAATGGTTCAATATAGCACGAAATGGGAAGCATATTTGGGATCTAGCCACCAAAAAAGATACACTATGGGTAAAATGGATAAGTGGGGTTTATTTGAAAGGAGAAAATTTCTGGAACTATGTTCCTGTGTGGGGATCCAGTTGGTACTGGAAAAAGCTCAATAAAATCAAAAGCTTTTTCCATGATCAATATACAGCTAGAGGAGTGTGGAAAGGTGCACCTGATGGGATATATTCAGCAGCAAGTGGATACAGAGTATTAACAGGAGACATGCCAAAGTACAGACATGCTGATTTGATTTGGGGGAAGATCTCTATGCCAAGACAATGTTTCTGCCTGTGGCTGGTTCAAATGGGCAGATTGCTAACTAAAGACAGGATGCTGAAAATGGGTTTCTTGAATGGAGATGCTATGTGTCACCTGTGCAAGCTGAAACTAGAAGATCACAATCACCTGTTCTTCAACTGTAGGGTGTCCACAGAGGTTATGGATCAGCTAAGGGGTTGGCTGCAAATGTCAACAAAAGCAAATACAGTTCACGGCATGCTCAATTGGATAAGCAGGCAAAAGTGTTCAAGATTCAGAAAGGAAGTGTATGCAGCAGGGCTTGCAACAGCAGGTTACTGGATATGGAGATGCAGGAACATTCAGCATTTTCAGGGAAGCAGAATGCCACTGTCACAGATCATGCAGCAGATTCAGCAGACAGTCAGAATCAGAGTACAGCAATGCAGCAGCAAGAGAAAGAATAACAGCAAGGATAAGAATTGGATAAGTTTCCTGTAATATGTTATTTTTAGTTTGTGTAGCTACTGTAAGTAGGAAATGCTTGTCTTCTGATGCAGTTATGAGGAGCCACTGTGTGTTGTGTGCTGGTCAAGTAATGTAAGGTCTGTTTGGTTGAAAAGGGCTGTAAATCCTAAGGAACCCTACCTAGTAGGTGGCCTTGTATTTACGGTACTTGTGGGCTGTAATCTTGTTACATTACAGCAAGTAATAATACAAGTTCTGATTTGCACCAAAAAAAAAAAAAACATTAGCATCGCATAAAACCGCCCTTACAACCCGATCAGGGCCCCAATAACCGACATTGGGGGCCTCCAATGTCCCCTAGGGGTCTCCCACGTAATATGGGGCGAAAATATTAACATCGAAAAGCTTGCGTCCTGAGGCCCATGACACGTGTCCTATAGCATTCCCGGGGCCCGATTGTCGGTTTCGCCCAAAATTTTTTCTGGGGGTCTATCATGGCCCTAGGGGACCCTCCGTGCCCTGGGAGGGTCACCTTCATCCCCGAACTCCGATATCACACATGTCGTCCGTTTTCTGGACATAACATTGGCATCGCATGTGGGGGTCCTCTGATGAAAAACATAAGGCCAACCTGGTGGCATGGGACTTGGTGTGTAGACCGAGGAAAAATGGGGGCTTGAACATCAAGAGCTGCAAATGGTTCAATATAGCTTTAAATGGAAAGCATATATGGGATCTGGCCACAAAAAAGGATACATTGTGGGTGAAATGGGTAAATGGAGTTTACTTGAAGGGGATTAACTTCTGGAATTATGCACTTGTGTGGGGATCCAGTTGGTACTGGAAAAAACTCAACAAAATCAAGAATTTATTCCAGGAATA
This sequence comes from Tetragonia tetragonoides, assembly GCA_038025085.1. Lineage (NCBI taxonomy): Eukaryota > Viridiplantae > Streptophyta > Magnoliopsida > Caryophyllales > Aizoaceae > Tetragonia > Tetragonia tetragonoides. Next base: position 20,550,003 of record CM076141.1, read on the forward strand.
GTACACAGTGAGAGGGATTTGGAAGAGGGCACCTGATGGTTGTTATTCTGCTGCAAGTGGATACAGTGTACTCACAGGGGATTTACCCAAATCCAGACATGCCAATCTGATTTGGGGAAAGTTAACAATGCCAAGGCATAGCTTCTGCCTCTAGCTTGCACAACAGGGGAGATTACTAACCAAGGACAGGGTACAGAAAATGGGATTCCTGCAAGGAGGGGCTGTATGCAATCTGTGCAAAGCGGAGTTAGAAGACCATGGCCACTTATTCTTCAGTTGTAATGTGTCAACAGAGGTTATAATGCAAGTAAAAGCCTGGTTACAGATGCCTTCTAGAGCAAACTCAATACAGGGCCTGCTTAACTGGATAAGTAGGCAGAAATGTTCAATGTTCAGAAAGGAGGTCTATGCTGCAGGGATCGCAGGAGCTGTGTACTGGTTATGGAGGAGCAGGAACCTCCAGGACTTTGAGGGGAGCAGACCAACAGTCACGCAGTTCTTGCAACAGATCCAACAGCAAGTCAGAATCAGAACACACGAACCCAGCAGGAAGAGGAAGATCAAGAGCAAAGATAAAAGATGGCTGGAAAATGTTGAATGCTCTCTACAGAAAAATGAGAGTATCAAGGCAGAATGCAGCAGATCAGCAATGAAGCAGTACAACAGCTCCAAAAGCAAATCAGAGCCAGTACATCAGGTTATAAGCAGACAACCCTGCAACCAGCAAGGCATCAGTACCTGTGCAGGGATTCAGAGAGCAGGGGTAGTAGTAGGTCAGAAGCATCCAGCAGACATGCAAGACTTAGGGCCTGTGCAGGAATATAGACAGCAGAGGTTCAGCAAGGGGGCAGCAAGAATGCATCAAGCAATTAGCAAAAGGCATCAGGACATGAGCAGGAAAAAGATAGCAGGTTTCAGAAGTGTGCTGAAAATTGGTAGAAAGGCTCAGAAAAATCAGAAGCAGTTTGTTCTGTAAGGCAGAACCCATCAGGAATGCAGGACCAGACTCCAGGAGAGGTTTTAGCAGGAAAAACAGAAGACATGCACGGCTCCAGCACCTGTACAGGGATCTAGACAGTAGATTGATGTAGATCAGCTTGATGGGCACAGCAGGTAGATGAAGCAAGAAAGAAGGAGGAATGAATCAGCTTCTGGAAGTTTTTGTTGTAATATTTTTAGATATCTATATTTTTGTATTTTGCTGTAAGTCAGAAATAATTTTTGCAAATTGTAATGTTTACAGAGATGGTGAGAAACAATTTTTGCAATTTGTAATGTTTACAGAGAGGGTGAACCACTGCCTGTAGTGAGTTGCACCAGATTGAAGGGTTGTAAGGTAGTAGAGGGATGTAGAAAAAAGGAACCCTACCTAGTAGGTGGCCTTGGATCTGCATTGCCTAAGGACTGTAATCTTGTTACATTACAGAGAGCAATAATACAATTTCTGACTTGCACCCAAAAAAAAAAAAAACATTGGCATCGCAACATTCGCATCCTCAGAAATTTTTTTTTCTCTCTCTAAAATGCTCTCTGCTTCGGCCTCTACAGCGCGCGTTCACCATTGAAACAGCGCTGAGTTCGAATGGGGAAAAAGGAAAAAGCTAAGAGAGGAAATGGAACTCAGATTGACGATGCGGGAAATTCAGGAAACAAAAATTGTACCCAGAAAAATGTAACCCTAAAACCAAAAAAAATCAAAAACCATAAAAACCTAGATAGAGTGATGCAAAATCATGCGGACGAACTGGAAGATTCAGAGATAATGACTCCGGATGTCCAACCGGAAACTGTGCAACAAATGGAACTACCTAAGGAAAAGCTCAATTCGTGGCTATCAAAAATGAAGGAAAAGACAAATTCGCAAAGCCCATCTGAATCGGAGGAAGAAGAACCTGAGCAAGAACAGCAACAGGAGGCTACAAACTATGGTAAGGTCTCAGCTTGGGATAAATTTGACATATCAAAACTGAAAAATGCTGGCTTTAAATTGGATTATGTTGCACCAAATCTGCATGAGGGTAAACCAGTAGGTGAAGTAAATTTTATGGACATTGAATCAGAAATAGACTACTGGAACAAAGCTGTAGTTTGCTATGTGATGGGCTCTAAACCTCCAATTAATGTACTTAGTGGTTTTCTAAGAAGAATTTGGGGGAAAAAAAGGGATGAACAAGATAGCAAGTTTGAGAAATGGGCTAGTATTGGTTAGATTTGATTCTTTGGAGCAACGAGATGCTGTCATCCAGGAGGGGGTGTACCATTTTGATAACAAACCAATGATTATTAGGCCATGGTCAGAGAACATTGACTATGATCAAGAGGAGCTCACCTCTGTGCCAATATGGGTTAAATTCCCTGGACTCAATGTCAAGTATTGGAATGCAATGGGTCTGAGCAAAATCTCTAGCCTAGTTGGGAGGCCAATGATGGCAGACAGAAATACAGAGCTCAAGGTGGGAATACACTATGCTAGAGTTCTGATTGAAGTGCAACTAGGAGAGGAGTATCCTGAGAAAGTGCATTTCAAGAATGAGAGGGGAAACATAGTGGAGCAAGCAGTGGACTATGATTGGAAGCCAATTCTGCGCAACCACTGTAAACAATATGGCCACAGTGAAGCAGAATGCAGAAAAAAGTTACATGAGACTACACCTGTGCAACAAGGGCCTGTGCATACTCAGCCTGCACAGAAAGGAATTCCAAGGACTCAACAATGGCAGTTGGTAGGAAAAGCTAGAGGGAGAGCCTGGAATGCAGGAAGAGGAGCAAGAACAGGAAAAGGCTATTACAGACAGGTCCAGCAGCAGGCCAAAACTGTTATGCAGAACAGTTTTGACATTTTGCAAAATCAAGAAGAAATGCAGGAAACACAAAAGGAACAGCCAACAGCAGCAGCAGTTGTGGAGCCTGAGCAACAAATAGACCAGAATCCAGTTGAGGTGCCAATACATGGTAAGTCCCCTGTCTTGACTAATAGTCATGGATAGGGTACTAATTTGGAATGTTAGAGGCCTTAATGGCCCAAATAAATAGAGAGATATTGCTCTCTTTTGCAAAAAAAAATAATTGTGGGTTAGTGGCTTTTCTTGAAACAAAAATCAAATTAGTCAACCTAGAAAAATACAAAAAATGTTTCATGCCAGGGTGGGACTCTTACAGTAATCACAGTGAGCATAGACTGGGTAGAATATGGTTAAGATGGATACCAAGCATTTTTAATGTGGATGTTTTATTCTCATCTGTGCAAATGATTATCTGTAAAGTAGTAAATGTTGTGAAAAAAAATGGAATTTGTGGTCAGTTTTGTATATGGCTTAAATGAGAAGGAGGAGAGGAAAGTACTATGGAAGGACTTAAATAATTTTGCAATTAATTGCAACACCCCATGGTTTGTAGGGGGGGATTTCAATAATGTACTGCTCCCTGAAAATAGAAAAGGTGGAGTACCAGTTGCTTATGCAGAAATACAGGATTTCAAAGAGTGCATAGAAAAATGTTTCCTCACTGAAATGGGGTGGTCAGGGTGTCAGTTTACTTGGAATAATAGGCATGAAAAAGGGGGGAGAGTGTATTCTAAAATTGATTGGGCATTTGTAAACAGTTTATGGCTCCAGGAATTAGATCAATCAGATCTTATATTCCATCCAGAGGGTGCTTCAGATCATTTCCCAATCTGTCTGTCTCTCCATAGAGAACTTACAAAAAAAATTATCCCCTTTAAATACTTCAACATGTGGAGCCTCCACTCTGAATTCCAAGCTAAGGTGCAGCAAGCTTGGAATTTCAGAACACAAGGCACAAAAATGTTCAGAGTGTACCAGAAATTGAAAAAGGTGAGGAAAGTGCTGAAAAAGCTAAACAGGAATGATTTCACAGACATTCTGGCACAAGCAGTTACAGCTAGGATAGCCATGACCCAAGCACAGACTGAAGCCAACAAAGAGCCATTAAATGAGGCAATACAATAGTCTGAATTACAGGCCAGGAAAAGATACAATGAGGTTAATATGGCAACTGAAAATTTCCTACAGCAAAAAAGCAAGGCAAAGTGGATCCAATTGGGAGATGGAAATAATCAATTCTTCCATGCAGTTATGAAGCAAAGAAGAAATAACAACAGAATTCACTCCATTAGGACACAACAGGGGACCCTTCTGGAGGACCAGAACCTGGTTATGGATGAATTTGTGAGATTCTAGAAGGATATGTTGGGGGTGGCAGGAGCCAGAACAAGCAAAGCTGAAGACAGATACTTCCAAGCAGGGCACAGACTAGACATTCACCAACAGATGAACCTTATAGCCCCTGTGTATGCAGAAGAGGTGAAAAATGCAATGTTTGCAATTGATTGTAATAAAAGCCCGGGACCTGATGGCTTTGGTTCAGGGTTTTTCAAAGAAGCATGGCCAATTGTAGGAGATGAAGTGACTGGAGCTATAATTGATTTTTTTGACTCATCTAGAATGCTCAAGGAGGTAAATGCCACAAACCTGTGCCTTGTACAGAAGATACAAAATCCAGAAAAGGCATCTGATTTCAGACCAATAGCCTACTGTAATACAATCTACAAGTGTATCTCCAAGATCTTGTGTGGGAGACTGGCACAAGTACTCCCTAAGCTGGTGTCAGTGAACCAGGGAGCCTTTGTTGCACAGAGGTCTATTGTCAACAACATCATGATATGTCAGGACCTCATTAAGCATTATAACAGGAAACAATCGTCTCCTAGGTGCTTAATGAAGATAGACATAAGGAAGGCATATGATACAATCCACTGGGGTTTTGTGAAGGAAATGCTGCAAGGGTATGGATTCCCTGAAAAATTCAGTGGGTGGCTACTAGAGTGCATCAAAACAGCAAGTTTCAGTATTAATATAAATGGGGAAACACATGGGAACTTCATTGCAAAGCGGGGCATCAGACAAGGTGACCCCATCTCCCCATTAATATTTGTACTGGTTATGGAATATTTGTCAAGGAACCTGAAATTAGCATGCATGGATAAGAGCTTCAGCTGGCACCCCATGTGCAAAGAGCTTGCACTAAGTCATCTGTGCTTTGCAGATGACTTAATGTGTTTTTGTAAAGCAGACACTGCATCTGTGAGCACAATGATGAACAACATAAACCACTTCTCAAAAGTAACAGGCTTGTATGCAAACAAGGAAAAATCAAACATCTACTTAGCAGGGGTGGATGTACAACGAAAAAATGCACTGTTACAACTCTCAGGCTTCAGGGAGGGTACTTTGCCCATGAGATACCTAGGTGTCCCACTATCCCCCTCAAAATGGAGCAAAATAGATTGTGAATGTCTGGTGGATAAAATGACAAAAAGGATGCAGATATGGGCCTCGAGGAACCTTTCATACGCAGGGAGAGTCCAACTAATAAACTCTGTATTATTCTCCATTCATGTATACTGGTCAAGTATCTTTATTTTGCCAACTGGGGTACTAAAAAGTGTGGAGCAAAAATGCAGATTTTTCTTGTGGGGGACAACTGAGCAGAAGCATAAGACAAGTTTGGTGGCCTGGGATATGGTATGCAGACCAAGGAACAATGGAGGACTTAATGTTAAGAATTGCAAATGGTTCAACATAGCTCTGAATGGCAAGCACATCTGGGATATTGCAACAAAAAAAGACACACTGTGGGTGAAGTGGATCAATGGGATTTATTTGAAAGGAGTTAACATCTGGAATTATGCTCCAGTATGGGGCACAAGCTGGTACTGGAACAAACTGAACAAGATCAAAAGTTACTTCCAGGGGTAATACACAGCAAGGGGGGTATGGAAATTTGCATCTGATGGTATTTACTCTGCTGGAAGTGGAACATGACAAAATGCAGGCATGCGGACCTGATATGGGGGAAGATATCCATGCCTAGACATAGTTTTTGCCTATGGCTGGCTCAAATGGATAGATTGCTAACAAAGGACAGATTACAGAGGATGGGATTTCTGAATGGGGATGCCTTATGCTATCTGTGCAAGCAGGAACCAGAGGAACACAATCACCTGTTCTTCAAATGCAAAGTGTCAGCAGAAGTCCTGGAACAGATAAGGGGATGGTTGCAAATTTCAGCAAGAGCAAGTACAATTCAGGGGATGTTTAACTGGATCAGCAGACAAAAATGCTCGAGAATCAGAAAGGAAGTTTATGCATCAGGGGTAGCAGCAGCAGTATACTGGATATGGAGATGCAGAAATACTCATTTTGCTGGCAAAGGCAGCATACTAGTGCCACAGATGATACAACAGGTCCAGGAAGCAGTCAGATGCAGAATCCAACAATGCTGCAACAGCAAGAGGAAGATCTCCAGCAGGGACAAGATCTCGATAAGGGAGATATAGTCTGAAATTAAACTGGATCATAGCAAGGAATAGAGCAAACAGACAGAGTACACCAGACAGAAAGGCAGAAAGCAGAACTCAACAGGGTGTCTTGGCATTTTTTGCAAGATACCAGGAACATGTGCAGGGAAATGGACAGCAGGTTCCAGAAGGGAATCAGAAGCAGGTTGATGCAGCCAGACTCTAAATCAGGTAGCAGGAACCAGTAGATTGCACAGGAAACCAGCAGGATGCTGATGCAGGAAAGAAGGTGGAATGAATCAGCTCTGGAAGACTTCACCAGCAGAGGATTCAGAGTACAGGGCAGAAGCAAAGCAGAAGCAGGAAGAAGCAGATTCAGTGGAAAACAAGGAAATTCTGTAATCAGCAGCAGGTTAATGTAGCAAGGCAGAATGAGGAATGTAACAGCTCCAAACAGAGTCGAAAAGCTAGAAGAAGTTGTAACATTTTTAGCTATATATGTTTTTGTATTTTGCTGTAAGTCAGAAATAATTTTTGCAAATTGTAATGTTTACAGAGATGGTGAGGATTAATTTTTGTAAATTGTAATGTGTACAGAGATGGTGAACCACTGCCTGTAGTGAGTTGCACCAGATTGAAGGGTTGTAAGGTAGTAGAGGGATGTAGCAAAAAGGAACCCTAGCTAGTAGGTGGCCTTGGATCTGCATTGCCTAAGGACTGTAATCTTGTTACATTACAGTGAGCAATAATACAATTTCTGACTTGCACCAAAAAAAACATTGGCATCGTGTGAAATCGCCCTTACAAGCCATTCAGAGACCCAATAACCGACCCTGGGGGGCTCCCATGTCCCCTATGGGTATCCTGTGCGATATGGGGCGAAAATATTAACGTCGAAAAAGTTTGCTTCGGGAGGCCCAGAACACGTGTCCTATATAGCATTCCCGAGGCCCGGTTGCCGTTTTCGCCCAAAAACTTTTCGGGGGGTCTATCATGGCCCAAGGCGACCCTCGATGCCCTGAGAGGGTCACCTTGATCCTCGAACTCTGGTATCACATATGTCGCCCGTTTTTAGGCCATATTATTGGCATCGCATAAAACCGACCTTACAAGCCTATCAGGGACCCAATAACCGACCCTGGGGGCCTCCCATGTCCCCCAGGGGTGTCCTATGCAATATGGGGCGAAAATATTATCGTCGAAAAGTTTGCTTCTGGAAAACCAGAACACCTGTCCTATAGCATTCCGGGGGCCCGGTTGCCTTTTTCGCCCAATATTTTTTCGGGGAGTCTATCATCGCCCTAGGTGACCCTTGGTGCCTCGTGAGGGTCACCTTGATCCCCGAACTCCGATATCACCCATGTTGCCCCGTTTTCAGGCCCTAACATTAGCATCGCGGTAAAACCGCCTTTACAAGCCTGCCGGGGACCCAATAATCGACCCGGGGGCCTCCCATGTCCCCTAGGGGTCTCCCGTGCGATATGGGGCAAAAATATGAACGTCCAAAAGTTTGCGTCCAGAGGCCCAGAACACGTGTCCTAAAGCATTCCTGGGGCCCGGTTGCCGTTTTCGGCCAAAATTTTTTCGGGGGGTCTATCACGGCCCTAGGGGACCCTCGGTGCCCTGGGAGGGTCACCTTGATCCCTGAACTCCGATATCACCCATCTGGACCGTTTTTCGGGCCCTAACATTAGTATCACAAAAAACCGCCCTTACAAGCTTATCAGGAACCCAATAACCGACCCTGGGGGCCTCCCATGTCCCCTAGGGGTCTCCCGTGCGATATGAGGCGAAAATATTAACATCGAATAGTTTTCGTACAGAGGCCTAGAACACGTGTCCTATAGCATTCCAAGGTTCTATCATGGCCTTAGGGGACCATCGGTGCCCCGGGAGAGTCACGTTGATTCCTGAACTTCGATATCACACATGTCGGCCGTTTTCGAGCCCTAACATTGGCATTGCGTAAAACCGCCCTTACAAGCCTATCAGGGACCCAATAACCGACCCTGGGGGCCTCCCATGTCCCCTACGGGTGTCCCGTGCGATATGGGGCGAAAATATTAACGTCGAAAAATGTGCTTTCGAAGGCCCAGAACACGTGTCGTAAAGCATTCCTGGGGGCCGGTTGCCATTTTCGCCCAAAAGTTTTTCGAGGGGGGGGTCTATCATGGCCCTAGGGAACCCTCGGTGCCCCGGGAGGGTCACCTTGATCCCCGAACTCCGATATCACCCATGTCGCCCGTTTTCGGGCCCTTACATTGGCATCGCATAAAACCGCCCTTACAAGTTTATCAGGGACCCAGTAACCGACCATGGGGGTCTCCCATGTCCCCTAGGGGTCTCCCATGCGATATGGGGCGAAAATATTAACGTCGAAAAGTTTGCGTCCAGAGGCTCAGAACACGTGTCCTATAGTATTCTCGGGGCCCGGTTGCAATTTGTGCCCAAATTTTTTCGACGGGTCTATCATGGCTATATGGGACCCTCGGGGCACTCATGATCCTCGAACTCCGATATCACACATGTCGCCCGTTTTCGGGCCCTAACATTGGCAGGGTGCGATCATACCAATACTAATGCACCGGATCCCATCAGAACTCCGCAGTTAAGCGTGCCTGGGCGAGAGTAGTACTAGGATGGGTGACCTCCTGGGAAGTCCTCGTGTTGCACCCCTTTAAACAATTTCTGACTTGCACCAAAAAAAAAAAAAGAAAAAAAAAACATTGGCATCGCATAAAACAGCCCTTACAAGCCTATTAGGGACCCAATTAACCGACCCTGTGGGCCTCCTATGTCCCCTAGGGGTCTCCCTTGCGATATGGGGAAAAACTTTTAAAGCGAAAGTTTGCGTCCGGAAGCCTAGAACACGTCGCCTACAGCATTCCTGGGGCCCGGTTGCCCTTTTACTCCCAAATTTCTCTCGGGGGCTTCCATCATGGCCCTAGAGGACCCTCTGTGACAGGGGCATGCGTGCTCACTGGGCGCTGTGACATGGGTTTTGGGCGCTCACTGGGCGCTGTGACATGGGACATGGGCGCTTGGACATAGGACATGGGTGCTGCAGCGTCATGGGACATGGGTGCTGCGTCATGTGACATGGGAGCTGCGTCATGGGACAAGGGTGTTGCAGCACCATGGGACATGGGTGCTGCGTCATGGCACAAGGGTGCCTTCGTCATGGGACATGGGTGCTCCAGCGTCATGGGACAAGGGTGCTGCAGCACAAAGGGACATGGGTGCTGCGTCATGGGACATGGTTGCTGCAGCGTCATGGGACATGGTTACTGCAGCACCATGGGACATGGGTGCTGCGTCATGGGACATGGGTGCTGCGTCATGTGATATGGGAGCTGCGTCATGGGTCATGGGTGCTGCAGCGTCATGGGACAAGGGTGCCGCAGCCCCATGGGACATGGGTGCTGCTTCATGGGACATAGGCGTTGGGACATGCCGCGTCATAGGCACTTCTTCCTAGCATGAGCACGAGCATGGACATTTTGATATCTTTATACTTGGGACTTTTTCATACTTACCCCATATCACTTAACCTCTTCCCTTCTTCATACTTATGTCCCTGTCTCCTTTTCCGAATCCTCTTTTTTAGTGACATAGCAAGAATTGGGGATTTGGGGGGAAGGGGGATGAACGAATCGAAGCAACTAGGGCTAAATCTCAGTGGATCGTGGCAGCAAGGCCACTCTGCCACTTACGATACCCCGTTGAATATTTAAGTCATCTGCAAAGGATTCAACTCGCCGCTCGGTAGGAATTGTACTTCAAGGCGGCTCTCGCGGCGCATCCGCCGCGCTGGCGTAGCCTACGACACGTCCCTTGGGGGCCGACGCCCCTACTGCTGGTCAACAATTGGGCGGCGAGCGCATGCGTCACTTCTAGCCTGGATTCTGACTTAGAGGCGTTCATTCATAATCCAGCACACGGTAGCTTCACGCCACTGGCTCTTCAACCAAGCGCAATGACCAATAGTGTGAATCAACGGTTCCTCTCGTACTAGGTTCAATTACCATCGTGACACTGTCATCAGTAGGATAAAACTAGCCTGTCTCACGACGGTCTAAACCCAGCTCACGTTCCCTTCTTCATACTTCACGGTTCGTATTCGTACTGAAATCAAAATCACACGAGCTTTTACCCTTCTGTTCCACACGAGATTTCTGTTCTCGTTAAGCTCATCTTAGGAAACCTGCGTTATCTTTTAACAGATGTGCCGCCCCAGCCAAACACCCCACCTGACATTGTCCTCCGCCGGGATCGGCCCGCAATGCGAGCCTTAGGTCCAAAAAGAGGGGTAGTGCCCCGCGTCCGACCCACGGAGTAAGTAAAATAACGTTAAAAGTAGTGGTATTCCACTTGCGCCGAAGCTCCCACTTATGCTACACCTCTCATGTCATTTCACAAAGTCGGACTAGAGTCAAACTCAACAGGGTCTTCTTTCCCCGCTGATTCTGACAAGCCCGTTCCCTTGGCTGTGGTTTCGCTGGATAGTAGACAGGGGACAGTGGGAATCTTGTTAATCCATTCATGCGCGTCACTAATTAGATGACGAGGCCTTTGGCTACCTTAAGAGAGTCGTAGTTACTCCCGCCATTTACTCGCACATGGTTGAATTTCTTCACTTTGACATTCAGAGCACTGGGAAGAAATAACATTTTTTAGCATCTGCAGGGACCATCGCAATGCTTTGTTTTAATTAAACACTCGAATTTCCCTTGTCCGTACCAAATCTGAGTCGACTGTTCAACGCTCAGGGAAGGCCCCAGAAAAAGCCATTCCCAGTCCGTCCCCCAGCCGGCACGCGGCGACCCGCTCTCGTCGTGCGAGCAGCTCGAGCAGCGCACCGACAGCCGATGGGTTCGGGACTGGGACTCCCGTGCCCAGCCCTCAGAGCCAATTCTTTTCCCCAAGTTAAGGATCCATTTTGCCGACTTCCCTTGCCTACATTGTTCCATTGTCCAAAGGTTGTTCACCTTGGAGACGTGATGCGGTTATGAGTGCGACTGGGCATGATCAGTACTCAGTCCTTCGGATTTTCAAGGGGCGCCGGGGGCACACTGGACACCACGCGACGTACGGTGCTCTTCCAGCCGCCGGACCCTACCTCGGGCTGAGCCGATTCTAGGGTGGGCAGGCTATGAAACACAAAAGATAACTCTTCCCAAGGCCCCCCTCCCGACGTCTCCAGACTCCCTAACGTTGCCGTCAACTTCCATGTCCTGATTCAGGAATTTTAACCCGATTCCCTCTCGAAGCTCGCGACGGGCTTCCCTTGTCTCTTAGGATTGACTAACCCATGTGCAAGTGTCGTTCACATGGAACCTTTCCCCTCTTCGGCCTTCAAAGTTCTCATTTGAATATTTGTACTGCCACCAAGATCTGCACCGACGGCCACTCTGCCCTGGCTCGCTCCACCGCTTTTGCAGCAACCGCCGCACCCTCCTAGTCATCAGGGCCTGGCACTTTCCCCGACGGTCTGGTATAGGTCGCGCGCTTCAGCACCATCCATTTTCGGGGCTAGTTGATCCGGCAGGTGAGTTGTTCCACACTCCTTAGCGGATTTCGACTTCCATGACCACCGTCCTGCTGTCTTAATCGACCAACACCCTTTGTGGTATCTAGGTTAGCGCGCAGTTGGGTACCATTGTAGACACCAAAATGTGTCCCCCCTAGCGTAACGCCCAATGATGATAACCTTAATCATGTTAAAAAAAAGAACGTCAATGCTCGACGTGCTTGTGCTCATTTGAAACCATTTATCCATCCTCACTCAGGATCTCATTAATTTCCATATTCGCAAATAGCCATTTCCATAAGCTTCCCAACTCCATCTCATTTGTCCCAAACGGACACCGGAGTCAGAAGTTATGATTTAATGAAGTTATGGGCTACAAAAGATGTTCTCATACCCGCATATCACGGTTCAAAACATATTTTTAGGCATGGAAGGATTAATTGGATTATTATCCCACTAGGCTTGTATTCCCCTTTGAAATAGCTTTCCAATGATGTATTGTGAGCCAAAATCCCATTAGAAACGAAAGAGAAACGATCCGATGATTGATTGATGCGCTGAAACGGACACCACTCTAGTGTTTGGGCCATAACTCATTGGATAATTGTGCTATTTGAACAAGGAATCCAACGCACCAAGAATCAGGCCAATCGGAGCTGAAACGAGCTCTCCAGCGGCATTTTTGTGGCAGCGGTGGCCAATTTCCCCGCCGCCGGCCCCAGCAGCTGGAGCCCAGCGGTAGGCTGCAAGAGCTCTGGCGGCAGCCGCCGGGCCGATGCGGCATTGTCGAGGCCGCCAGAGTCGCCGGAAACCTAATTTCCTATTTTCTTCGGCCCATTCCCTATAAATACCCCTCTAAACTCCGTTTTTTGGGACGATCAAGACTCATTATTACGGGATTTCTCCCAAGAGAACACTAATCTCTCACTCTCCTCTCTCCCATAGAACCCTAATTACATCAATTCAAGCATTCTTCAAGCCTCATTCAAGAGTACCTCCACACACAAGAGCAAGGCAAATGCAAGAGCAATTGACATTCAGTTCTAGTGCAACAAAAAGTTAATGTGAGGGCAATTTTCTCAATCTTTAAAAACACTTTTTCAAATCATGTTTTACTTTGATTATGATTATGGTTGATTTATATATCATGTTTTGATTGTTTTAGTTTTGTTATTAATCATATTCATGTCTAGATAAATAAATTGTATGTCTTATTTAATTTAATTCTAGATTAGTGCATGGTTAGTATAAATATTGCATCTTTGCATGAGTAACATATTTAATTAGCATATTAGCATATAATTAGGGTTTTTGCATGTACATAGCCCTAGATTGCATATTAGCATATTTTTATTATTTGTTTATGTTTATTGTTTTACTTCCATTAAAGTTGCTAACAATCTCATTGATGTGCATATGCAATTTGGCGCGTTTAGCAGGAAAGGTAAGGTGGAGATTTATTTCTTTTATCTTATTATTGGTTTGGTTAAGTTTGTTAGTTAATGCATGCAATTGGATAATATGTGCAAAGCGATCACTTTAATAATTTGGTTTGTTCAACCCACCTAGTTAATTTAGGATCTTGGACGACCGGATTTCGATATGGAACCTTGGAATATATATTATGAATCAACATGGATAAGATTAGTAGAGGACATTAATTCGGGCGATTTAGATAAGATTCGTTTTATCTTTGTCGTACCCACACCCCCGAACTCAATCTTTGGCCCCTTTTGGGTATGAGTCAATTTCCAAAAGGAATTGAGTGCACTTTTGATGGTTTCCAATTGTTTCTTTAAAAATTGGCGGCGACTTCACTATTTGCTTATTATTTTGCCTATCACAATTAATCATGTTGCATATGGCGTATTATTTAAGAGCCATTAGATCCAACCAAATATTTCAAATAGCGCCGAAAGGCGAGAGTTCTTACAGTGGCGACTTAACTGGGGTTTTAATAAAAGGGTGTAATTCGAAAGCTTATCCATGTTGATTATTAATTCATATTTCCTTGTTCAAGGCCTTTATGTGTTCATTATTGCTTTGCATTCATATCATCCATTTGCACGCGTTATCTCCGCAACATGTCGAAAGACATCACCGCACCATAATAGGATCTACCCTTTGGAGCATTGACTATGACTTAAGCTTGTGACCCACTAGGTCCAAATTACTTTTGCACATAGTCATGTTCCACCCCATGAAAATTATATGTTTCGATTTGAGATATGTGAAACGGTACGTCTAGTTTTACTATGCATCCAATAGATGACGAAACGCATCGGGTCGTGGGTTACCATATTCAACCATAGATTGTGTCAAGCTATGGCATTTAGTCCCATAGTCCATATCAAGGTACTAATTCATTTACTTGCCATAATGTGATTGATTGTTTCCTTTCTTTGTGATTAGTTTCCATAGAATATTAGGACTAGATCCCCCCTTAGGATTTTCTTGAGTCCGGTTTTGGAAAGGATTCCCTTTTGTGTGCTTGTGCATTTTGTCAGGTTTACAAATAGGGTCTAGGATCTTTTCTTTTTAGGAAATAGAATCCATGTATGATCCCGATGATGCTAGTAACCATACTAGGGAGACTTATTTTCCAAGAAAATCAATTTCGAGCAAGTAATATATTTCGACCAATGATCTTTCCCAAAAATAAAAAAGAGTCTTATTTCTTTACTTAAACAAGTCAATAGTATATTTTCCTTCTCTTGAGTCCGGAATATATTTTCCATATCTAAGTCAAGAGTCTTATGGCAAGTCAAGAGTGGCGTATTTATACTTTCCATTGCATGTCAAGAGTATATTTCCCCTTCCCTAAGTCTTAGCAAACAAAAAGTCTTGTTCACACAGTAAGTCAAGAGTAATATTTTGCTTCCTATATTCTGTTTAGGGTATAGGTTCATCCTTTTTCCCTTTATGTATTTTGCAAGTCAAGAGTAATATTCTTTCTTTCTTGAGTCAAGAGTATTTTTGCTTTCTCCTTCTTAATATATATTCGAAAGATCATTGGTTAAAATACGTACTTGGATCGCAAATTTTCCAAAATAAATTCAGTCACCTTGAGAAGTTACCATGTTGACAGATTATTCTAGATTCTCTTCCCATCTTTTTGCTAACAAAATAAAATAAAATTGCATTGCATTTCATTTCATTTTTAGAAGCTCTATGCTAGGACGTATAGAATCATTTTAGATTGCATTGCATCTCATTTTGCATTATCTTAGAAAATTGCATAGACCCACTTGCCATAGGTGGGTAGCTTCATATATGCATTTCATACTAGATAATTTGTGCATACATATAGGACATAGCATATCATTATAGGAAATTCCAAAATCATTCTCTCATATCATTTGCATGTAAATCATTTTAGGCATGTTTAGGACACTATAGAGTCTTGCATCATAATCATTCATATCATATAGTTGCATTCATCGAGTCATAGGCCACAAGGCATCTAGAAAGAGCCTTCATTGCATGTTCATCTTAAGCTTGCATATAGAGTTCCCATCTTTGGACTTCGAGAGTTAATATAGAGTTACATTCTCCTAAAAATATTTTTCGAGTTTCCTTCATAAGTGTCCCTTACTAAGTTGAGAATTGCATCCAGGATCGCACAGCCGAAGTTTACTCGAAGGAACCTAAGCCCAATATGTCTGGAGATACCAAAAAGACGCAAGCCCAAATGATGGAGGAACTTTTGGCCCAAATGACTGCCTTGAATGCTAGGTTCGTTGAATTAGAGGCTAAGATTGCTAAGCTCGATCCTTACACCAAGGATCCTAAGGAATCCATTCCGAATGATGACAAGCCCAAACCTCCCACTAAAGAGGTCCAAGAACTTCAAGCTATGCTAAATAGGCTCAAGTCTATTTTAAGTAAGAGTTGCATCTTTAACGACATGTTAGTCAATTCTGAAGGCTTTTCTCCCCACAACAAGGGAAAATTGCCCACAAAGTTCTCCATGCCCGAAGTTCCCATCATCAAAGGAACTGACGATCCCTAAGATCATATTAGAGCTTTCACTACTGCATTGGGCCTTAGAGGGATTGAACACAATCTGTATGTCCACCTCTTTCCCCAAACCTTAAACCCCGCTGTAAGGGCCTGGTTTTTCAAGCTACCCACTCAAAAGATCCAAAAGTGGGAACACTTATCCACTTTGTTTCTAGAAAGTTATGCTGACAATGTCTTGCCTCCCATGACTTTAACAGAGCTAGCGATAACCAAGCAAAGTGATGAAGAAGGAATCACCAACTTTGTGAGTAGATGGAAGACAAAGGTCGCCGAAATGAATGATCGCCCATCTGAAAGGGATCAAATTAGAATGCTTATCCACAACTTGACACCCAAGTATCGTGAGCACATGAGATTCCAATCGATCACTACTTATGCCCAACTAGTTGAAGTTGGTATGGCTATTGAAGATGACCACCTCACCCAATTAAGCAACAAGCAAGACAAGCATGGCTCTAATAATGGAGGCTTATCCGATCAAGGAAATGAAGTCAATATCATTGCAAGTATGCATAAAAGAGTATACACACCTCTTAGCATGACCCAAGATGAAGCATTCAACAAACTTCTCGAAGAAGGATATATTTCGGCAATTGGGCCCACACCGCACCTAGAGCCCAATAAGAGAGGCAAGAACTGGAATCCTAATGCCTACTGCAAGTACCATCAAGGAAAGGCTCATATGACTGAAGAATGCATGCACTTGAAGCGCGAGATCCAAGATTTAATTGACGATGAGACCATCCATGCACCAAGAACCAAAGAGTTTCAATTGGATGCCTAGCCCGGTAGCGAAGCCCAAGCTCAAATATCGTAGAGTCATAGTCTAGTTGGAGAATTCCTTTTCTCCTTTCTTTCTTTGTCAAGTCCAAGTCTTGTCTTAGGATCTTCCTTAAAGCATTTTCTTTATTTCTTTTGATTGAATAAAATAGGCCTGCATTTCTTTCTTGTTTCATGAATATCTCTTAATTGCAAACCGAATGATGAATTTGAGTTGCCAAACTTGATCAATGCAAAGGACCTTAACTATTTTCGAAGAGGATTCGAAAAAAAATAAAAGAAAAAAAAGCAATGGGACACACATCCTGTAAGTCGTACCGAGGACATGAGGCATTCATTTGGCACCTTTCATGATTATCCTTTCGCCCACAATGCAAATCACCACTTGGAGCCCATTTGAGCCATTAAACACAAGCCACATTCTTTCTTTAACCACATCATCCTAACCCGGGGTATGGAAAGTGTGCAACAATTTCTAAGTGTCACCAAATCTCAAGAGAAGAGGGAGGAACTCAAAAAAGAGTTCCAAAAAAAAAAAAGGCAAAATGTCGAAAATTCAAAAGAGAGAAGCAAAAGTTTCGAATGCATCAAGAGAGCACCAAAAATCAAGAGAGTTCCTCACGTCAAAATATCAAGTGATACCTAGCACACTGGGGGCTTTTATGGGAATTGGAGCCTTATTACCTATTCTTTGGAAACCCGCACCTTGGCCTAACATTACAACCCAAAAGACCTTTTAAATGTATGAATCATAAAATATCCGTGTGCACTATATTAAAAACATTAAAAAAAGACCCCGCTAGGTTGAAAACCCGAAAGGGCGACCTAGGCAAAAGTTAGGGCATAATCATTTAAAAGCGCGCTAAGTCTATTCATTTAATGACTTAGGTAAAAATGGCAAGCCCGCTGGGTCGATCATCCATGACAATGATCCATGCAAAAGTTAGGGCACTAAAAATCAAAGGTCCTCGAACTACGTTTTGGCCTGATTCCTCTGTGGATACGTAGGTAACCTATTTTCATTGAGGCCCGGCCGTACTCTAATCTTTCTCAATCTTAAAGCCCAATTTCAATTACTCATGGGATTCACAAAGGTCATAACTCAATAATATCACTTCATCAATGGCAACTCAAAATTCTAGGGGTTTCAAAATTTCCGTGATTTTACCTCTTTTAGAGCTTAAGACTTGGATTCGAACTTGCTTCCCTGCATCGCTCTATATCTCACAAAATTTCTCCATTTTTATACTTTTTTGCACTAAGCCCATTTCTTTCATAATCCCACATCTCTATCCTGGAATTCTCCAATTTACATTGACTCCCTACTCATACTTTGTGGCTTCCGTAGCCATCTTTTCTTGGATCAATAACTCTAATTAAACATCCATCACTCATGGCATCTTCATGGAGTTTCTCATGCGATCACTTTATGCATACTGGGGGCTTTGATCCCTCCATTCATTGGCGAAATATGTTTGAATACTTGAAATCTCACCCGCATGAGCTTGATCGCTTTACGATCCACCCAGTCAACTGGGGGCTTTGCCCTTGCCTCAAAGGCACCAATCAGGCATACATTCCATGGCTCAAGAGGGACACTTTTGGAAACAAAAATCGTTTTGCAAAAAAAAAAAATGAAATCTCTTGTCTATCCCTTGGAGTCCAGTCTCCAATGGATTGCCTATATGTCGTAACTATTGAGTCACATGCATCATTCTTATTCATAAATAGGTTGCATGGAGCTGTAGGCCTAGCTAGCATTGCATTTGCACACTTTGAGTGTTATTTCACTCATTTGCACTTACAAAGCACTTTTACCTCCGAGGCACATGCATAGCACACACACATATAGTATTAAATGCACTTAAGTCAAAGTGTCTTTATTTGGAGTCCGTTCCCTAACAATCCTTTTGGGTTCGTTCCGTCGCATTGAGCGAGGTCCGTCCTTTTGGGTCCATCCCGTTGCATTTAGCAAGGTCCGTCCTTTTGGGTCTGTCCCGTTGCTTTGAGTAAGGTCCGTCCTTTTGGGTCCGTCCCGTTGCATTTAGCAAGGTCCATCGTTTTTGGTAATTCCCGTTGCATTGAGTAAGGTTCATCCTTTTGGGTTCGTTCCGTTGCATTTAGCAAGGTTCGTCCTGAGGGTCCGTCCCGTAGCATCCCCATACTCTCTATGTCTTCCTATTTGATTGAACTAACATGCAGGTTACAAAGCAAAGCACAAGTATTATTTCGACAAAGCAAAACAAGGTACGGGAGCGATGCAAAGCTCTCCGACGATGGGCTATTACAATTAGCACCACGTCAGCAAATAAAAGGCACGAGAGTGACGCAAAGCTCTCCGACGATGGGCTATTACAATTAGAACCACGTTTGCAAAGAAAGGCACGAGAGCGACGCAAAGCTCTCCGATGATGGGCTATTACAATTAGAACCACATCTGCAAAGCAAGGCACAGGAGTGACGCACAGCTCTTCGACGTCTGGACTATCGCAAATAGTACAGCGTCTGCATTCGCAAAGCAGGTAACCCTGACCACACGCGGACATGATTTACTTTTATCACATCTTTTTCTAACATAAAGCATTTTGAAAGTACTGCAGGACTTTTTGGCAAATACGTTGACCATCTCTTTTCCGAAGCTCGGCCAAATTGGGGGCTTCTGTAGACACCCAAATGTGTCCCCCCTGGCGTAACGCCCAATGATGAAAACCTTAATCATGTTAAAGAAACGAATGTCAATGCTCGACGTACTTGAGCTCATTTGCAATCCTTTATCCATCCTCAATCAGGATGTAATTAATTTCTAGATCTGCAAATAGCCATTTTCATAAGCTTTCCAACGCCATCTCATTTGTCCCAAACTGACACCGGAGTCAAAAGTTATGATTTAATGAAGTTATGGGCTAAAAACGATGTTCTCATATCCGCATATCACCGTTCAAGACTGATTTTTAGCCATGCAATGATTAATTGGATTATTATCACACTAGGCTTGTATTCCCCTTTGAAAAGCTATCCAATGATGTATTGTGGGCCAAAAATGCCATTAGCAACGAAAGATAAACGATCCGATGATTGATTGATGCGCTGAAACGGACACCTCTCTAGTGCTTCGGCCATAACTCATAGGATAATTGTTCTATGTGATCCCAGAATATGTCCAAAGAAATCCCGTTGAACGTGAAACCCAACACACCAAGAATCAGGCCAATCGGAGCTCAAACGAGCTCTCCAGCGGCATTTTCGTGGCAGCGGCGGCCAATTTCCCCGCCGCTGGCCCCAGCGGCTAGAGCCCAGAGGTAGGCCGCTAGAGCTCTGGCGGCAGCCGCCGGGCCCATGCGGCATT